>JAJKFI010000075.1:1431545-1454791 GCA_029204185.1 Lerista edwardsae | reverse complement strand
TAATAATAATAATAATAATAATAATAATAATAATAATAATAATAATACATGTATTTATATACCGCCTTTCTTAAAGTCACTAGATTTCTCTAATGATTACAACTCAAGGCGGTTTACATAGGCAGACTTTTTCACAAACCCGAAGGTTTTTACAATTTACAGAATGTTCTATCTTTCAAGAACCACATTCAAACAGATCTTTCTTTCTGGATTTAGCCTTCTTTCTTTAGCCACCCGTCTGTCGTCTGCTGGCTGATAAACGATATGATAACTTGCACTTTGACTTGGAAGCAAACTTTGATCTTTCTTTCTGGATTTCTGATCAGATCTTTCTTTCTTTCTGGATTTAGCCTTCTTTCTTTAGCCACCCGTCTGTCGTCTGCTGGCTGATAAACGATATGATAACTTGCACTTTGACTTGGAAACAAACCAGGAGCCAGTGAATCTGGAACCGCAAGCAGCACAAGAGTCAAAATTCTCACTGCCATATTTTGAACCAACTTACATTTCAGGACAATTTTTAGAGGTGGTCCCTCACACACGAAGTGCACTGCTGTAATCCAGTCTGGGTGCAAAAGGCAGTAGACATGTGAGACAGTAACAAGAACTGCTTTCACTGCTGGTGCATCAGTTGAATAATAGCACTCTCGGCCACAGCTGCAATCTGGCCATCTAGGAGCAATGTCAGGATCATTACAATTAAGCCATAAATGCTTCAAAATGAAGCAAACCTTTCAAAGCTATTCCTCAAGGTTTTTGTTTTTTTCAAAACCAACATTTAAAAACTGTGTAAGTACCGAAACTCTGAATTCAGACATTCCTGTGGCAAGGAGTTCCACACCTGCTGGGTAAAATAGCATTTAAATACTTTTTTACCCAGCGGGTAATTAATCTGTGGAACTCCTTGCCACAGGAGGTGGTGACAGTATCTGGCCTAAAAGGGGACTGGACAGATTTCTGGAGGAATAGTCCATCGCAGACTATGGGCCATGATGGTTAGTGCAACTTCCTTACTTTAGAGGTAGGCTACCTCGGAGTGCCGGATGCAGGGGAGTGGCAACGAGATGCACATGTCTTGTGTATTCCCTGAGGCATCTGCTGGGCTGCTGAGAGATGCAGGAAGCTGGACTAGATGGGCCTTTGGCCTGATCCAGTGGGGCTCTTCTTATGTTCTTAAATGTGCCTGAATTTTAAATGTGTGCAAAAGCTCATTTCATCACTAGTATATATCAGGTGAGCAGTCTCATACTTTCGTGTTATGGTGTGCTCTGAGCAGTTGCACATCACACTGAGTGGCCAATGGCTTTTTTTTTTCCTCAAAAAGTGGGGTGCGGAGTGAAAAAAAGCATAGATCACCCAACAAATCAGTAACCAACCAAAAACCAGGGGCCAACTTGATCACACTCATACAACTGGATAGGAATTCTAGTATTCATTCTTGATTATGATGACGACGATACTTATGTACTGCTTTTCAACAATAAAGTTCACGAAGTAGTTTACAAACCAAATCAAATAATTAAATGGCTCCCTGTTCCAAAAAGGCTCACAATCTAAAAAGATGAAGAAAAACATTAGGAACGCCACTATAAAGACACTTTGCTGGGGCGAAGAGGGACAGTTATTCTCCCCCTGCTAAATATAAGAAGAGCACCATTTGAAACATTGCCTAGCAGGGGTATTATGATCCATTATTACATTATGGATGTATTATGATCCATGGAACTGAGGGCTGACTCATACTATCACCTTATTGGTTCCATGCTGTATTATAACCTCATTGGCTCTTGGAACAATCACTCATATGTCAGTTATGAGTTAAGGAAATCCACTTTTTGTTATATGAGGCAGGGGTGTTTTCTGTTTCTGGTTATTTGGCTATAACCTTTGACAGAACACAGAGGATTCAGTGTTGTTTGTATAATTGCATTCTGCATTAAATTACGTATTGAATGATATATAATGTGATGGTATTATTCATAAATTCCAAGGTTTCCACAATTTTGGCTACTAGTGTTAAGCCCTTCAAGGTCTGGTACCCAGAACAATGTAGTCCCTGCCCTCCCTTAACTAGACCACTGCACCTTCTCCATGAAACTTTTGGAGTTACAAGCACTGTTCTTGTATCTGTTGCTGCTGGAGTGTTTTATTTTGCTCAGCAGCAGAAGAGGTGTATACCTTTATCTTCAGTATGTGAGCTTCTATGGGGCACCTGGTTGGTCATTATGGGAAACAGGATGCTGGACTAGATGAGTTTTCGGCTTTATCTAGCACAGTACAGGGGTTCTCAAACATTTTGCACCAGGACCCACGTTTTTAAATGGCACGTATGTCAGGACCAACCAGAAGAGATTTTATTTTATTTTGAAGAATTTATACCCCACCTTTCCCATGCCGAAGCAAATGCCCAAGATGGCTTACATGGGCAGGCTAGTTGAAACCACCATTTTTCAATCGGGTTTTTACAAATATACAGTATTTTGCGAGTCACTGAGCCTTCTCACAACATTCCCATACTGGCTAATCAGCTCCACAGTGACTTTGTTCTGCCACAACAGGTACTGCAGTTTGTCACAGCCTGGCATTCTTTCTCCCATCCAGACATAGACCACAGATTATCCTGCTTCACTTCAGGAAGCTCAATCATCAGTTCACCCCTCCTGCCCTGGCTGAGTGATTGTATTGGAAAGAGCAGGAGATACCCTGAGGAGATAGAGCAGGAGATACCCCGAGGAGATAGGGAATGGTATCAGCAATGTCCCCTTGTCCCAGATAAGCCAGGGATTATAGGGTTAACCCCCAAGGTCTTTGCAAGCCTGGGGGGGCACAGCTATAGGCTGATGAGGCCCCTGGCAATGAAGGGAGGTTAGCACAGGTGCAGATGGGTGTGGCTGATGAATTAAAGCCTGCCCAATGATTGGCTGGCCTCAGTATAAAGTTGGAGGCAGGAGCTGTGGAAGGGAGAACCTGGATAGGTGCTGGATGGATGGATTGGGACTGCCTGCCTGATGAACGGATGGATTGCTGGACTGGATAAGGCAAGGTTATTGTGGGGAGTAACCATTGAAAATTGTTGTATGTCTGCCACACCCCTAGAGCCACCAAGTGGAGGAGGCAGTTGTGGCTTGGGCAAGCTGACTGCCTATTGTTTGGTGGTGGGTTTTGTTGGTGTTAGACTACTTAGGGTATTTGGAGCTAAGCCAGTGATGAGGGCAGTCTGGAGGAGGCTGACCAGCCGGTGATCCCAAGCAAAGCTGCTGGAAGAGAGGAGGCCCATTGGGTGACTGAACCCCCTCCCTCTTGCCTATCTCTGAGGCTGCTCTGGAGCGGAAACTAGTTAGCCTAGTGTGGGCATTAGGGCTCTTGGGTAGGCCCGGCAGGGAATTTGGCAGAACAGTGATGTCATAGCTGGAAGGAATATCGTCAAGCAGGAAGTGCTGTAATTGTGACATAACCAAATACCACTCCAGGAATGCAAATTGGCACTCTTGGACTGCAGCAATTGCACAACCATGAAACATCCCTGACAGAAAGCAAAATTGGGACAAAATATTATGTTAAAGCACTGAACTTAAAACATTAAAAAAAAAACTAAGCAAGAGTTTTTGCATCTTCCAATCTGCATCTTCCAAGATGGCTGTTCCCAGCTTTCCGCTACCCACCTGACATTAGGTTGCAACCCACCAAGGGGTCTCAACCCACAGTTTGAGCAACACTGATCTAGCAGAACCCTTCTTTTTTACAATTCCATTTTTCCAGTGAAAAACTTTTCAATTGAGTAATGGGTGAACGAAGATATTTCTGCACCAGAAACACAAATGTGATGAAAGATGTCTGGATCACCAGATTATTCCAAATATTGCATATGGGCAAAAGACAACATGGTGATTCTCCTGGCAGTGATGTCATAGGTTTCATTCTATCAGAGCCCATTGTTGTTGAAAGGTTGGTTTTTGCTAAGGACTATGGGATTGGGGAAACATGGGCCAGAACGAAGTAGGAGTCCGCTGCAGTCAACTAACCCCTGCGCGACACGGCTGACCCTTGCGCAACACGACAACGCACGGAACAAGGAGATCGGAAACGGAGCAGCCTGCGCTGATACGGCCGGAAGATTGAGAAAGCGCTAAGACGGAAAGAAGATTGTAAAAAAGTTAATGAAACCCTTAAACCCTTAAGCTTGTTAGCGAAACCGTTTAAGCTTGTTAGCGAGACCGTTTAAGCTTGTTTGCCGGTTTTACCAATCGTTAAGCTCGTTAAGCTTGTTTGCAAGGTGTTAATTGAAACTTGCCGGGTTAATGATGAATGACATGTGCGATGTAACCCTGAGGTATAAATATGGCTTGTGTACAACAATAAAGGTAGAACTTATGGATCATATTGGTCTTTGCGTTCTCCCTCGTTGCGCAACTTGGCAATTGGTGACCCCAACGTGATTCTGCGATCGAACGCCAAAGGAGCCCGAGGCTTAGCACCCCGGACGGAAGTGGATCGCCGCGGCCAGGAGCCAAAGGGTCCCCCGGACGCCAGAGAGGCGGACGCCAGAGGGGCGGGAAAAGGAAAAGTGGCCACGACTGACCAGTGGGTCAGGGAACTGACCGGTGAGTCAGGGAACACGGGATGGGAACGACCGTATCGGTTTCGGAGCAGGCAGCGCTCCAGTTGTTGTGTAAATTAGCTTTGAAGTATGACTGCCATTTGAAGGAGAAGGATGCCGCCGCTGTCTGTCAGTGGGCACGGCGAAGAGGTCACCTTAAACGATTAAAGGATGTGTTTGTAAAACAAACTTGGACAGACATTGGGACGAATTTGTGGGACTCAGTACAAAGTGGGAATGCGGAGGCACAGCGATTGGTCTCCACTTACGGGACAATGAATAGAGTTATGACCAGGCTCCACGGAGAGGTCGAGGCAAAAAAGGCACTGCAGAGGGCTTTGGGGATGGATAGCGGGAAGGAAATTAGCGAGGGCTGTGATTCTCGGCATTTCGTGAGCCCCGTGTCCGCAAACACCGAGTTGTGCCCTCTGACAGAGGCAGAAAAAACAGCGATGGGGGGTCCCACTGACAGCCTCCCTCCGTATACCAGCCCACTCCCCGAGGAAGCCCCCTTTGCTGGTCCCACGGCTCCATCTGACCCAGCCGATGTCCCCTTGCCCATGGATGAGGACATTCCAAACAAAATTTACCCTGATCTGTCAAAATGGAAGAAGAATAGAGAAGGAGCCTATGAAGTCCCACCAGATGCGCGTCCCCCGCGAATGAGCTCAGAGCATTGGGATGATCGGGAGTTGTTGGAAAATAGGGAGAGGGCAAAGAAGCAGGTACTGAGGCGGGAATGCAATTGGAAGGATGCGGAGGAGTGGTTGATGGCGCGATATGGGGAAAGAGGACGATGGAGTCCCTGGGAAAAAAGGGAGTTGGGAGCGCCCCTATCGCCCGGAGAGGAGGAGAGAATAAGGACACAGGAATTGTTGGAAGAATGGGATGAGCGAAGAGAAAGGGACAAGAAAGATACTCAGAAGGGCCCGGAGGGTGGAGGCAGGTTCCGCGGATTGAGACGTTTGACAGGGAACCCCCTCCCTTCCTGGGATTCGGCCCCGCCAGAGAGAGACGAGACGTTCGATCATAGAAAGCGGTGGCGAGCGGTGATACAGAATGCGTCGTTAGAGGGAGATTTGACAATGCAACCGATCATGATGCCTGTGGTGAGACGGGGCAATGCACCAGAATGGGTGTCCCTTGACTGGAACATGATTAATAAAATTCAAAAGAACATAATGGACTATGGCACAGACAATCATCTGGTGAGGCAGCAGATCGGGACTTTGTTAACTCATACTGACTTGGTGCCTTACGATATCAAATTGTTGATGGAGACGTTGTTGACCCCTACTCAGAATATGTTGTTTTTGCAAAAGTGGGAGCAACGACTAGAAGCAAAAATGATGGAACATGTGGCTCTTCCCGCTGCTGATCCCCTGTCCACGGCCACCTTGGATATGTTAACGGGAAGAGGGCTGTTCACTGATCCCCAGCGTCAAGCGCGGCTAGCCCCCCGTATTAGAGAACAATCACAGAAGTGTGCTTTGTGGGTATTCGAGCAATTGCCGCAAATGGGCACAGTAAGCCCTCCGTATACTAAGATCGTGCAAGGGGAACAGGAACCGTTTATGCAATTTGTGGACCGAATAAAAGAGGCGGTCGATAAAGCGCCTAATATGCAACCGGAAATCCGAGCCACCATGGTGAAAGAATTGGCTATGCAAAATGCGAACCCTACTTGCAAACGACTTTTGGCCCAATTACCAGTGGGGGCGACCCTTGTGGAAATGATTGAAGCCTGTGCACGGGAGCGCTTAGTGTGGGAGGAACAGAAGGCGCAGATTCATAGTGTTGCGCTGGCTGCCGCTCTAAAACAAATGATGCCAGCAGGGCAAAACGATCAAAGCAAAGGGCCAGTGTGCTTCGGGTGCCGCCAGTCTGGCCATATCCGAAGAAACTGCCCCAACCGGGCGACCCAAAACAACCAAGGGGTGCGCCAGACACCCGCCCCCCAGGGAGAAGTAAAATTTCAGGGGAACTGCAATAGATGCGGCAGGTTGGGTCACCGGGCGGCAGAATGCCGATCTACATTCCACAAAAATGGCTCACCGCTGACGGGAAACCGGCAGAGCCGCGGGGGGAGCGCGGACAACAAATACTCCTCCAACCAAACCTCAGCCTGTCAGATGTGCCCCGTGGCTGCCCCCACAGTCCCCGCGCCACCACAAGTGGGCCCGCCAGCATGGAACTGGCAGCAGCCAGCACGATTACCTTAACTACCCCTGATGTGGTATACGTGCCCACCGGTGTGTATGCCCCCTTGGGGGAAGGACTCTCTGCTTTGTTAACAGGACGATCTTCAACGAGCAGGCGTGCACTGATGGTCATTCCTGAATGTATGGATGCGGACTTCCGAGGAGAAATCAACGTCATGGTACGAACATGGGCACCTCCCGTTGTGATTGTTGCCGGTGATAAAATTGCCCAGCTGATTCCATTCCGAAAGACTGTGCCGGCGACCCTAGATCTACCCCAGCAACGAGGCTTCAGCTCCCCGGGCGCGCAAGCGGTAACTATCGCCTTTGCTGCACCCCTGACGGAAGATCGCCCGCTCAGAGAAGTCACCATAGAGGGACCCAGCAGAATTCGGATAAGGGTGCCCGCGATGATGGACTCTGGCGCGGACGCGACGGTTGTCCCCCTGCAAGCCTGGCCCCCAGAGTGGCCAATGGAGCCAGCAGCAGCCGTGACTGGAATAGGGGGCACAACGAATCATCAAGGAACATTTCAAGCAGCCTGCCGGCTTGCTATTTCAGACAACGAAGGACACGTTGCACAAGTCACTCCGTACGTTTTGAACACACATTTGTGGCTGCTGGGACGGGACGTTCTTTCGCAATGGGGAGCTATGATAGTCACCCCGCCTTTTCAGCAGCGGTCACTGGCAGCGCCTCCGCGCCCACATTACAACTAACTTGGACTACATCAGAGCCTGTTTGGGTGAGCCAGTGGCCGCTACCAGCGGAGAAACTTCAACATTTAAAAGAGCTTGTTCAGGAACAATTGGATCAAGGGCACATTCGCCCTTCCACCAGCCCCTATAATACTCCTGTATTCGTTATTAAAAAGAAATCGGGGAAATGGCGCCTGCTCCAGGACTTGAGAGCTGTCAATCGAATTATGCAACCTCTGGGGGCGCTACAGCCAGGGATGCCGTCCCCGAACATGCTCCCAAGGGGATGGGATTTGGTTATTATCGATCTTAAAGACTGTTTTTTCACAATTCCTCTTCACGAAGCTGACTGTCAATATTTCGCTTTCTCAGTACCTGAGGTTAATCTGAGGGGACCCACTCAAAGGTTCGAGTGGGTCGTCCTCCCACAAGGCATGAAGAACTCGCCCTCCATATGTCAATGGTATGTGGATAAGGCATTGGCGGATTGGAGGAAGCGGTACCCCCAAACTTTGGTCTATCATTATATGGATGATATTCTGTGCTGTGATCCGAACGAAGTAACATCAGGCATGTTGCAAGACCTTCAGATACAGCTATCCCGTTTTGGACTTCGCATCGCACCTGAAAAAGTCCAACGAACGGCACCGTGGAATTATTTAGGACTGACAATATTTCCAGAAACGGTAGTCCCGCAGAAAACAAAGATACGAACGGACTGCTTGACTACGATAAACAACCTCCAACAGGTCTTGGGAGACATTCAGTGGCTTCGCCCGCGAGCAAACATTACTACGCAAGAATTGCAGCCACTGTATTCCCTCCTGCAGGGAGCTAAAGTAGTCACGGACCCTTGTGAGTTAACTTCTGAGGCTAAGGAAGCCTTAAGAACAATTGAGAGCAAGATTATGCACGCATCGTCACAGCGGTTTGACCCGACCCTTCCTGTCAACTTGTATGTCTACGGCACCCAGCTGCCCATTGCAGTAATTATTGGACAACACGAAAGCACCAAGTTAAATATCCTGGAATGGGTACATGCTTCTCTACCCCAAAAAACAGTCACCGCATTCTTTGACAGCTTAGGACAAATGTTACTGAAGGCAAAGCAGAGGACCATTCAAATGACTGGGCAGCTGCCTCAAGCAATTCACCTCCGTCTCACTGACTGTTCCACAGAAAACGTCATAGAAGCCATGCAACAATCAGTCACTTTCGCCCTGGCAGTGGCTGACATTCCCATTGATCCGCATTTGCCCGCCGACCCCCTCTTCTCAACGAATTTACCGCTACAGTGGCGCCCTTTGCGATCAGATCAACCGATACTCGGTGCAAAGACTTTATTTGCAGACGCTAGCGCCAAAACACAGACATACGGCTATGCATGGAAAGAAAAAGGAGTCTGGAAGACCAGTGTGCATACTGCTCACGGATCGGCACAACAACTAGAGCTTCTGGCCACGCTAAAAGTATTCAAGGATCATCCTGAAGAACCTATCAACGTGGTAGTGGATTCATTGTACGTGCATGGCATTTTGCTGAAATTACCCTTTGCTCTACTGCATTTTCACACAGATAGCAAGATCAGCACTACCCTCCTAACTTTGCAACATTGCGTCGTACTTCGAATGCACCCATACTGGACCACTCATATGCGCAGTCACCAGTCTCTACCTGGCCCGTTTGCTGCAGGGAACAACGTGATTGACACCAGCGTGAGCCAGGTCTACGCGTGCCACCTGCCTAGTCAGTCTCACCAGTTTTTTCATCAGTCGGCGAAAACACTGTCAAAACAATTCAAAATTCCTTTGACGACCGCGCGAGGGATTGTCGCCTCCTGTCCAGACTGTGCACGACTTCCTCCTCTGCAGTCCCAGGGAGCCAACCCCCGAGGGACTCAAGCCCTGCAGCTTTGGCAGACCGATGTTACTGAACTTCCAGCATTAGGGAGGATAAAGTTCTTACATGTTTCCGTTGATACCTATTCACATGCTGTTTGGTGTACCCCCGCCACGTCCACCACAGCAAAGGCTGCCATTCAGCATTGGCTTCAAGCCTTTGCGGTCTTAGGAAAACCCGACACGATTAAAACTGACAATGCCCCTGCGTATCATGCAAATTCTGTAGCCCAAGTCATGAGTCAATGGGGGGTAAAACATGTTTTTGGTACCCCTTATAACTCTACTGGCCAAGCGATCATTGAACGTACACATCAGGATGTTAAAAGATATATTTCCCTCTTTTTAAAAGAAAAGGGGGAGTTGGGCATTCTTGGGGTGGTGGCAAAAGCCATGTATGTCTTAAACTGGGTAAATGTAAGACCAATTTTGCAAGACAAGCAACCAATTTATTTTCACCATAACAAAACAAGTAATGAATTTTCTGCAGAAGTGTTAGTAGAATGTTATGACCCACGAAGAAATGCATGGGGGGGACCATGTCAGTTAATAACGTGGGGAAGAGGGTATGCTTGTATTTCCGCAGGAGATGGGTCGCGATGGGTTCCTGCGAAATGGGTACGTCCACACCTGGCTCCTCTTCCTTGCGAGCCTTCTGAACCTGCCGGGGAGCAGAGCGATCGAGACACAGCACCTGCAGATGGGGAAACAGAACCTGTGGATGACGTTGGCAGAGCGACTGAATCAGACCCACATGTGCCTGGCGATGACGGCGGCGGGTGATCCGTTTCGATCCTGCATGATAGGAGTACCTATGACCCCACAGGAATTGCGAACTGAGTTACATTCTTATATAGACTCTTCTCAGGTGTCTTCAGAATGTAAAGTTTCACAAAACACACACTGCACGTGCATCTGTGACAACATTTCCAAAGAAATGCGGTGGCCGTTTTATAGGGCCACCTGTCTGCTGAGTAGTATAGTTAGAGCCCTGAATCAGATCCCACAAGATCCCCCGGAAGAGATCGACCTGTTGTGGTCAATTCCCCCGGGGATAAAACAAAATGTCACTCAGCTTGAAGGCTGTTCCTCCACTGGAAGACCGATGGATTTTGTAAATGGCACCGGCATGATAGCCTTCGATGGTGCCGCATACTATCAAAGCATAACCCCAGGCAGACCCACCTGGGAGCAATATACCAATATTACTGGGAGCAATCTATGGCATGCTGCCATTCATACCCGGCCGGCATATGTCAATCTAAAAATTCTCACTCCCCGAGCATTGCCACCTGGGGTGTTTTTAATTTGTGAAAACCGTGCATTTACTGGGATACCCTGGCGGCCGGTCGGGGGCCCGTGTTATATTGGTAAGCTTGTGTTTTTAAACTTAGACACAGTAAATATGTCTGTCGTGCAGAATCTCACCAAAAGGAGAGCTAAGCGTGATATTGCATTGCCCGCTGATTGCAATGATAAGGTAGAACTTAGCAGCACCACTGCCATTGTCTTTGCGTCTTGGCTCGCTCCTGGAGTTCAAGCAGGAATTAACGCAGACCAGATACGCCGGCTGGCGTGCTGGGCTAGAAATCAAATAAATATAACTGCTAGCGTTCTCGCAGATATAGCCATGGATGTCAGGGGGGTGCGCCGAGCAGTTTTACAGAACCGGGCTGCTATCGATTATTTACTTGCAATTCATAACCACGGATGTGACGAACTGGAGGGTCTGTGTTGTTTTAATCTTTCCGATCACTCAGATTCCGTTGTCAGTAAACTCAAAAGGCTAACGCAAAACTTGCAAAAAATCCGGATCCAGACCGACCCTGTGGCAGACTGGTTCCACTCACTAG
The DNA here is from genome assembly GCA_029204185.1 of Lerista edwardsae. Taxonomy (NCBI): domain Eukaryota; kingdom Metazoa; phylum Chordata; class Lepidosauria; order Squamata; family Scincidae; genus Lerista; species Lerista edwardsae. Next base: position 1,443,544 of record JAJKFI010000075.1, on the reverse strand, counting down.
GATTGCCAGCCTGGCTGCTACATATGCTTCAACCAGTACTGATGACAGCAGTCATATGTATCTTAATGTGCTTGTTTGGACCTTGCTGTTTTCAATGTATCCAAAATGTTGCTTTTAAGACTTCCGAGCAGATGTTTAAAAGAAAAGGGGGAGATGTTGTTGAAAGGTTGGTTTTTGCTAAGGACTATGGGATTGGGGAAACATGGGCCAGAACGAAGTAGGAGTCCGCTGCAGTCAACTAACCCCTGCGCGACACGGCTGACCCTTGCGCAACACGACAACGCACGGAACAAGGAGATCGGAAACGGAGCAGCCTGCGCTGATACGGCCGGAAGATTGAGAAAGCGCTAAGACGGAAAGAAGATTGTAAAAAAGTTAATGAAACCCTTAAACCCTTAAGCTTGTTAGCGAAACCGTTTAAGCTTGTTAGCGAGACCGTTTAAGCTTGTTTGCCGGTTTTACCAATCGTTAAGCTCGTTAAGCTTGTTTGCAAGGTGTTAATTGAAACTTGCCGGGTTAATGATGAATGACATGTGCGATGTAACCCTGAGGTATAAATATGGCTTGTGTACAACAATAAAGGTAGAACTTATGGATCATATTGGTCTTTGCGTTCTCCCTCGTTGCGCAACTTGGCACCCATGACATCACTAGTGAAGCTCTATCCTTACAGAACATTCACGTTAGTCACATTTGCTGGGTCAAGAATTGTTGCTTCCGAGCAACTGCAATTTGCAGTTTAAATACTGGACTTGGCAAGAGTGATTTACTGTTGGAGGTGACATCATCTGAGTGGTTTTTTCTGTTGTTGGTGCAACTCCACAGGGAAAAATAATACAGTCACAAAGGTCTCCCTTTGCTAATTATCTATCTACCCAGTTCTTTATTTGTAGTAGGAAAGAGGAAAGACTTACTAGCATTATAATCATACACACTTAAATTCTGGATTAGGTTCCCATTTTAAGATTTTTTGTTCCCACCAGCCATTGACATTGTTCAAAAATTACCAATTGATTTTAAATATGCAAGCTGTTAAGGGGAACCAGGTTTCCCTAATACGAATTCTTAGCAAAGTACTGCTGTTGCATGCTGTTGAGTTGTATTGTATTGTGATGTATTGTGTTTTGCTCAAAAGCTTCATAAGAAATGAGCATGTCTTTGGAAAAAGCATAGAACTTGTTTTCCTGAAGTTTTAAAAAACCACCAACAAATTAATAGTTCACACACTTCTTCTGGGGGAACTAACAGGAAACCTCAAGTCAGACTTTTTACAGAGCCCTGAATTCAGTCTAGAGGGTTTGATGGCTTCAGAGCTAGTAATTAAAGTACCTTATAAATGTGGTGGTTTTTCTTCAAAACATTCTTTCCACTCTGCGGGTTTCGTTTTGCTGTGGAATAAATAGCACAAGAAGGGTTGCGTTCACAGATTCACAAATTCCAATGACTAAGAAGTTTAATTTTTGTCTTTAAAAGTCTTCTGGAGAGTTGTTGTTTTAAATGGGAAACTCATATAGAATATATGATCTATTTTAAACAGCAGCATCAGAAACCCCTGTGTCTGATATATTGTATTGGAATTTCTAGTAAAACTAGAATGTAATTTTTTTTTTTAAAAAAAAAAAAGTTGAAAATCAGTTATAAAAGAGGCAGGAATTTGGCAGGGCCTTGCCTGTGGGAAGGATCAAATGCCACCCTCTGATTTCCTCTCCATCCCCATAAAACGTGTTTCCAATGTCTCTATTGCTAATGGACAAGTCAAAGAAATCATGGTTGATTTAAAAAGATGGCATTGAAGATTGGCACTCCTGCAGGTCTTCTGAGTAAACTGGACAAGCAGGGAGCAATCCTAACCTGAAGTGAGGCCAGCACAGTTAGGCCAGCAAAGTTTAGCCAGCACAAGGACCACTCTCAGAGTCGGGGAGGATGGCGCAAGTCTGTGTGCTGATCTCTCTGATTCCAAGAGTGGTTTAAAGATGCTTTCTAGTGTCCCTTGTACTGGCCAAACTGTGCTGGCCTAACTACAGGTCACTCAGTCTGAGATCAGTGTCGCATAGTGGCTGAAACTCAGCTATGACTGTGAGAGTCCCGTATGTATGTATGTATGTATATATGTATGTATGTATGTAAAATATTTCTACCTGCCCTTTTCTCAGCTGAAGCAGATGTCCAAGGTGGCTCACAATTATCAATTAAAAATACATAAAAAATAAATACAATTTCCCGGTAGGGAGTCTCATAATTGTGGCGCACTATCAAAAAGGCTCACCGATGTGCCACCATCCCCCTAACTTGGGAGAAAGGTGGCACTTGAAAAATGCCCCTTCAGATGACTAAGAGGGTGGACCTGAACTTTAAAGGCCAGTACCAGCCCTTGAATTGGGCCCAGAAACGAATAGGCAGCCAGTGCAGTGAATTTGACTCCTACCTCTGCTATGAACCTACTCTATGTACTTTGGCAAGCCTTAGCCTCGCCCCACCCCCCAACCTGTAGTACAGGGATAATGCTGACCTTACAGATTGTTGTATGGATTGCAAGAAGAAAATAGATATGAAAATGTTTGAACATTCCAAAGTGCTATGCAGATATTCAGTATTATTATTAATATGAGCACTGGGCCCAGCCAATCAATATGTTGGCATGCAACATAATTTACAGTACATCATGCTGTATGATGCTTCTCTTTAAGGTGTTGGAACTGATACTGTGCATGCCTCCCCAAGGTTGTCCCAGGCTTCTGACATTCCCAGCTGCTGCTTCCCAGCCACTCATAAGTCCTATTTGCATTCCCCTCTTCCTGCTCCTTCCAATTGCTTGTGTTGCTGGGCTGATAAGGGAGAAATAATCACACCCATTTAAGAAAAATCAACATGTTCACTCATGGTTCTTTTATTGATTTTATTGAAAGCATTCCTATCCTGCCTTTCTATTATTAAGAGAGCCAGCCAATTAAATCTTCCAGTAATAGAAATGTACAATCCTAACCTGGAGTTAGGCCGGCACAGTTAGGCCAACAAAGTTTGGCCGGCACAAGGGACACTGTAAAGTATGTTTGGACCACTCTCGGAGTCAGAGAGGCCAGAACACAGACATACGCCATCCTTCCTGAGTGGTCCAAACGCGCTTTACAGTGACCCTTGTGCCAGCCAAATTTTGCTGGCCTAACAGTGCCAGCCTAACTCCAGGTTAGGACTGCGCTATCAGTCTCTCTCTTCCCAGTTGACATTTATGCATGGGCATAGCCAGTGATGTCATCTAATGGGCGAACAACCAGAATGCTCCGTGGGCAGCCCCGCCCACCGTGCGCCCCCCCCCCCACTCACCCCCGCTGGCGAGCAGGCACCCCCTCCGAGGCCGGGAGCACCTCGCAGTGCCGCGTCCATAACGGGGCGGCGGCGAATGGCAACGGGTGGGTGGGGCTGCCCACGGAGCGTTCAGGTTGTTCGCCTGTTAGATGACATCACTGGGCATAGCACCAGAAGTGCAAGAGAAGGATTCAAAGTGTACATTTGAACTATATGTTCAGGGGTTGAAATGCACACAATATAATCTTTTTGAGACTCTACTACTTCAGATTCAGGTGGGTCTGTGTGTGGGGGATACCACATGTTCAAAAAACCCCACACATAAAAAACATTCTCTGCACTTGGTGAACCAGCGTGCCAGAGATAACTCTTACCTTTCCATAGGATAGGGGAGTTTGGGGCTTAAGGGTGCATGTCAGATATGTGATTTGTCTACCTGCATTCCTTAAAAATGTGATTATTTTTTTTTAACAAACCACAATTTTCACATGATAGTTGTATTTGTGTTTTCTGGGTTTTGGGCCATAAAGCTTGATAGAGTAAAGATACTACACTCTGGTTTGTTTCATTGCATTCTTCATTAAATTCCCTCCTAAAACGTATTGCCCGGTGCAATTGCACCCCCTGCATGTCTATATTTATGCCCCTGGAAGTCACTGTAAGCCATCAACCAAACTTGGTACCACATTTTGACTGTAGTTAGTCCAGAAGTGTATCTGACCTGTAGCCCGGGGTGGCGCGAGCCATTGTGGCCCACCCGCCCTCCCTGGCCTCTATTACACTCCGAAATGGAGCGTTTCCAGGCACAGGGAGGCGTGTCGGAGCAATGCATGGGGGCGGGGCAACGTCCTGGGGGCGTGGTTTCAGCGCCAGCCATGGGCGTGCTCGGGCCTCCGTTCGTCACTGAATTAGTCCTGTATTTTCAGTATTTTGTCCTGACCAATCATGCAGCTGCCAGAAGAGAGGTGATTAGCTCCTTGTTCAGGAAACAGTCATAGAAGTTTGTAAATACAGTTAGCAGTCCCAAGGCTGGGTCCAGCAGTAAAAGCTGGTGAGAGAGTTTCAAGAATATTTCAACCAAATTGCAAAAATTATATCATGCTCCCACCTCATAGGTTGTTTGAGGAAAAGCTACTCATATGGTAGCTATGCAGCCCCTCCAGAAGGGTTTGGGGCTGGTTTCATGCAGAATGATGTCATCAGTGTTATGTACCACCTATAATTAATTGTCAGAGTTGATTCTTTTTGAAATCTTTTTTATATGGGGCTCTATACTAGTAGTCTATAGCTCTGTTCACATTTTATAGGGTTTTCCCCAGTTGTACTCCTGGCCCATGTGCTGCTCAGGGCCAGGACTGCAGTGTGCCCGCCCCACCCCCCCCCCCCAAAAAAGCCTGCTGCCGGGACTCATCAAGAGCTTCTAGAGCCTTGTGTGGTGTTGGCCAGTCCTCCAAAATTGTTCAGAAGCCTTCAAAGGGCCTTTAAACATTACTTCCAGGTTTCATCAGAAAACCAAAAGCAATTTTAATGGCCCGCAAGAGGCTTCAGAATACCTTCAGAGGGCTGGAGGATACTGCACATGGTCTGCCTAGCCCTTGGAAAGGCTCCAGAGGGGGTGGCAGGGGCAGTGATGGGCCATGGTGCCGCCCCCCACAGGCCCATCATCTGGGGGCATGTGGTCTCCCAGACCCAACGCCGAGGATGCCACTGGTTTTTCTATAGATAGGTCTTTTTCCCACGTTGAACAGATGTCATCCATGATTCAAAGATCAATGATTCTCAAACATTTTAGAAGTAGGAGCCACTTTTTAGAATGACGATCTGGGACCCACCATCACCCACGTGATGGCCTAAAGTGGTGTCATTGTGATGCCAAAGCCAGCTGCTTTCCTGAGAATGCAGCAATAAGTTGGGTTATTTCTCAGCTCTTTTCTAATAGCAAAGTGAATCTGAAAGGGAAAACAACCTATTTACAACTTGATATACGCAAACTAACCACACTGCCCTCCCCTTGTCCAGTGTCCCATCTTTGCATATTTTCAGTGATGGCTGTACTAGATACTACGTGACTCACCTGAAATTGGTTTGCGAGCTACTTAGTGGGCCCGGGGCCTACAGTTTGAGAAATGTGGTAGAGAATCAATTCCTATCAAACTGCATATAAATAATCTGTGATACAATAATTTTGTTGGCAATACTAACATTTAATACAAGGTTTTCAAATTTGGTTCGCCAACCACATTCCCTGACTTTGACAGCTGAGTAAGGAGTTAAATGTACTACCTGAAAAATGTGAAACCAAGGAATAAGGATTCTTCCATTTCAGTGTTCTGAGGCTGTGATCCTGTTTGTCAATGGAGCTTACCTGTGAGTAAGCTCCATTGATGAAAATGAGACTTACTTCTGAGTATATATACATAGTCTTGGACTCCAAGGCAATTGTGTATTTAAAAAAAAATTTTTTTAGCCATCTTGAGTCTCTTTGAAAGCCCAATCCTATGCATATCTACTCAGAAGTAAGTCCCATTATAGTAAATGGGGCTTATTCCTAGGTAAGTGTGGATAGGATTGCAGCCTGAGAATGAGAAGGGATATAAAACTTTTTAAATTGATAAAAGTGTGGCTCTTGACATTTAAGTCTCTGTCCATATACCACTCTGTTCTCACATACAGGGAATCTTTCATATTGATCTTGGTCACTGTATTGCCCCATCCATGGGCTTGCAGGGTTTTTCTTTTCTTTTTTTGGATGCCAAGGATACGATATGACAAACGCAAGGTTTACTTATGAGGAGTTCTAGTGCTTAAGGCACTTAGAATGAAGAATGGGCAGCAGTGAACACACAACACACACACTGTTGCATAGCACAGTTCAAAGAGAAAAACTAACCAGCATGGTATGTATACCTGCGTTGTTTACTTGGGTAGCTGGTTAACCGAGAAGTAGCAATAATGTGGATGGGAACCATAGTGAGCTTTGGTACAACAAGAGATAACTAGAACAACAGGTGCACAGAACTCAAGTAGACTCTATGCATAAGGCCAACTACTTGGTAGGGAATGATGTGAACTTGAAATGCAGGTTCCTTGGCAAGCAAAGCTGCCTGCACACACAGATCCTTTGATTCATCTTTTATTTTGAAATATGCCAGAACTGTGCTTATTCTTAAAGATGCTAAAGCCAGAGCACATTTTGTGGCCTCATGGCTTATAGAAATAATAAAGGGGGTCATTGAGCAATAGGGTCAATGGTGAGACTCCTGGCATAAATCCCCACCCCTGTTTTTCCAGATCTGTAAAATGGTTCTAAGAGGGCTCCCAATTCTGTCTTGTGCCCCAATCTTAACCCATCTCCTCCAGCGTAACAAGTGCACCAGAATAGGCTGCTTTATGGTTGTCACAAAGCATACTTTGCCAACATGTGCTGCAGACCTATAGGCAACCACTGAAACAGGTAAGCCCACATAGGGGGTGGAGGGAGGCAGGGAGGAGGTTGACTGGAGCAAGGGTGGGTAGAATGGAGGAGGGTGTGGCCAAATGGGGCAGTGAGAGGGGGAGGAGGGGTGGATCAGGCCTGGAAAGAGGCTGGGATTCAGTGTGTGCCACCACTGCTGATCCCATCCTGCTCCCAGGCCTGATCTGCCTGCATGAAGCAAAACACACCCCTCTCTAAAACCTTTTAATATAGAAAATCATTGCAGAAAATTAGCATCATCTTATTTAGGCTCACACTAGAATGGAAAGTGTCCTGCATGTACTGTGCATATGTCTGCAGCTGCTGTATAGTCCTACAGCTGTGTCCCTGGGCTCCTATACCCACCTTCAAGGTAAGTGGCTAAACCAGCCAAAGAGCTACTATAGCAGGCCAGTTCCTCCCAGATTTGACGCTGTGTTAGGGAGTGTCATACATATGCATTCCTTGGCTTGGCACATATAGCTTGCTGCAGCCACTGTGCGCCTGCAACAGCATCCCCAGCAGCCCATGCAGACAGCGAGTCTGGGTGAGTTAGGAAATGTAAGATCCCTAGAAAATTCCGGGAGCCCTTTTTGACCCTGGGCCTGGGTACAAATTGCCCCCTGTACCCCCTCTCATGGGCCCTGTCGCTACACAGGAATTTAGTTAGGATTGGGCTGCCCGTTTCATGGTGCTTTTGACTGAAAGGTAGCTTACATACTCCATTAATAACCAGGATTTATCCACTTCTCATGATATGCATTGAGATGCTTGATGTGGGAAACTTCAAAGTATCCTGTTAGTCAGGGAGAACAGAAGCTTTGTGATTGGATGGGATCGTACAGGGAGCTTTTCAGGAACTGGGGAGGGGTGGTGAACGGCTTGACAAATAAAATCCAAGAAAAGTCTTTGACATCTTTGTAAAAAAAAAAAAAAAAAAGTTTGACCATGAAATTAAAATTGCTTGGAAGAAAAGTGTAAGTTTAGGCAATGCCAGCATTTTTGAGGTGGGGATATGTCCTAATAAAATGACGTTGGGTTTTGCACATTTAAAAAAATCTTACTTTATGTCTTTTATGGCCAGGGATGTTATTTGGGGTTTTATATAACTGAGCAATGACTCCCAAGTATTGCTTATATGATCCTCTTTAACATAAATATACATTTTTAGAAACTGCTGAAATGTGTTATGTTCTCCTGCAATAGTTACTCCTTTAGTTTGAACTAATTCCCAGATAGGAGTTCCATGCCTATTGCAAAAAGCAAGAGGAAGAGTAGACATGCCTGCTTCATGCCTAAGAAAATAAGAAATCAGCAAAAGTAAACATTATTAGTTTGACCCCCATGCAAATTGGTGAGATGTTTTGGGATGCTGTCTTAATTAGGCCCTGATGTATTCCACATTGTCCTATATAAACTACAAAACCTAGAATGCACTTTGAAACTTGGAAAGTCTTGAAAAGAGCCTTAATTTTAAACATATTTGATTTTTATTGAGATACTGTTTTTCCTTCATAAATCTTTACTTTAGACCCTGTTTTCCCACTGCCATTTAAAATAGTTGATATTGAAGAGAATTTTAAAATTGGATTTACTATTTTAATAGATGGATTTGTAGGATGCATTTGGAGGTCTTTCCTTTAAGCCTCCCTACCTTTGATGTTTAATATCAGAATATCCAGAAAGGCAGGACTTTGTGGCTGCATTTTTTTAAAGTGAGTTCTAATGTGTAAAATTGATAGTTATTTTGCTATGTATGAGATTTTCCAAAGGAAACCTCAGATATTGGGCCAACAGGAAGAAGCCAGATCTATTTTGAAGGTGCAATTTTTAATGGAATATTTTTAAAAATGGCTTGAACACCCATTACTGTGCCCCACTGCAATTTATTTATTCATTTGAGAAATTTATGTTCCACCTTTCCCATGCCAAAGCAAATGCCCAAGGTGGCTTACATGAGCAGGCTAGTCTAAACCACCATTTTTAAAATGGGGTTTTTAACAAATATATTCTGTAATATATTCACAGAATCTTCAGTCCCAGATGTTGTAGTATGGCTATCTGGCAATCTATTCACACTTACAAGGGAGTTGAATGGGACTTACTTCTGAGTAGACATGACTGGGCTTGCCCCATCACTTTAGGATTCCACTCTCAATGAACGTGTGTGTGTGTGTGTTGTTCACCACAAAGATAGATTGATAGATAGGCACGCTTAAACCAAAAGTTAAACTATTCTCAATAACACAACTGTAGGTGATTGGTTAGTTCATTACAAGAAAAAAAATCTACAATCCACAGTAAACCAAAAGTGCCCTTACCAAAAGACAAAATAGCTTGCTGTTGGATATTTATTAGGATCAATCCAAAAATGACTAAGGGGACAATCCTAACCTGGAGTTAGGCTGGCACAAGTCACTTGTGCCAGCCCAGGAGTGTTGCAAACGTGCTGTAAATTGCCTTGGACCACTCGGAGTCAGGGAGGTCAGCGCACATTCATGTGCCCCAGCCTCCCTGACATCCAAAGTGGTGTAAACAAGCTTTAACTTGTGCAGGTCTAACTACAGGTTAGGAGGACGTCACCCTAAAGGCATTAACCTAATTTGGATTGTGGGGAGCTAATGAACGTCCCTGTGTATAGAAACCTTTGGTATTGACGTGAAAAAGAAGCAAGCTGCAAGCACTTTCCTACGTTTCATTGAATTAAATTAGATTTACTTCTGAATAGACACGCGTAGGGTTGCGTTGCTATTCTATGGATTTTTCGGATGCAGTCCTAAGCGCACTTAGGGGAACAGGCGGCACTGAATTCCCCGGAACTGCTGAGCAAACATGGATAGGATTGCATTTTTCTGCATCCATATATTCCCCAATATACAAGAAGCCAGAGAATATCGAAAAGCATCTTTCATTAGAACACTTCATTTTTTCTTTTTCTTTTTCAAATGCATAGAAATATATAAGGCACTCAGAGAGGCTCATGACAAGACATAGAATAGAAAAGCAACACAAATAATTTCTTAAAGGAGAAAACTTAATTTTGAATATGAATCTTTAAGTGTGAGGAATCATGTATTATACCCAGTTAACACACCTCAAAGGTTTCCTACTCGTCCACTTGGTTTGTCTTGAGATTACAGAAGGCTTGCGGGGGGGGGGGGGTTGTTGATGTTGCTGCTGCTGCTGTTGCTGTTTAGAAACCTCAGCTAAATTAGCAAAATCTGCAAACTAATTTATCAGGAAGAGAAAAGGAGTTTTTGGAAACTAGTTGCAATTGTGACATCCTCGATATCACTTTTGCCGTGTTCAAAAACCGCCTTGAAATGTAATGTTAAAACACCGAGAATGAAGATCAATGACAGTTTAGCCAAACCAGACGCCTAAAATAACCAAAATAAAGTGTGCCACCTTACAGACCAAGGCATTGGGAACTGCCCTAACCTCTCGTGGGCTATGCGCTTCTTCAGAGAAATGGAGTGCTATCCTAAATTGAGAGGTAGGTATCTGTATACCTGGGTACAGAAAGCGAAAAGGAAAATGTGTACATCGTAACTCAGAAGGCCAAAAAATGTAAGGAGTGCCTGAAAGTGTGTTCCATTTCCTAAACTTAGTTTTCCAATTATTGCCTAAATTAAACCACCCCTCCATAGGCAACACCGCTTAGAATCATCAACCCCAAATAAATCGTGAGGATAGAACTATGATAGAATTCCTTATGCGCATCAAACGCGCATCGGGTATATCTGGGGCTTAGGTGCAGATACGTAATCTCGGCCCAGGAACCTGTGAGTAAGGAAAGGAGGACGGGGCGAGTTCATTAAATTGAACAGCTGCCCCTGAGATCTTTCCGCAACGCTCTCCGCTTGAAAGGAGCGTAAAGAAAGAACAACAAGTAAGTCGGATCTAGTCAGTGAATACAAAATAGCACTTCTCTTGAGGACGGGAAAACGGAGACATGTTTCTTAGATAGCGAGCAATTAAAAAGGAAGTAAATAGGGTACAAACTGGGGAGACGATCTCCTGCGCAAATCACCCAATCTAAGGCTGAAATCCTATACACGCTTACCCGGTGTAAGTCCCATTGAAATAAAGGGGCTTACTCCTGAGCAGAAAGGCATAGGCTTGTGCTGTAATTGTCTTCCTTCCTTCCCCGTGTCAATATTGTATTTGTTTTTCACATTTTTGTGCCACCTACCGAGGATCTCAGGTGGTGTACATGGTTCTTTCCCTCCTTTTGTCCTCACAACAATCCTGTGAGTTAGGTCAGGCTGCGAGATCGTGGCTGGCCCAAGGTCACCGAGAAAGTGTCATGGCTTTTTGTCTAATCGTTTCTCTCCTGTCATTAACTCCTCTCAAAAAGTTGGATGAGGAGAGGATGAATATGGACGTGTGCACATATTTGGAAAAAGGACACAGGTATCCTTTTGCCAGGAGCCTGGACACGCAGAAACCAGAGAGGGTATTCCTCCTCTAGGGTATTCTGTCACTGGACCCTGACTTTTGCAGACTGGAGAACAAGGGAAGGGAAAAGTCGATTCTTCCAGTCTCGACTGATACAGAGAAATTACAGAGAATCTGGTCACTCTACGGTGGTGGTTTTTGGAACTCTCTAAAAGGGCAGAAAGGGCACGAATTGGCCACAGTTTCGAAATCCCATTGATGTCAATGGCAGAATTAAGCACGTGTTTGTTGAATTTTTACCCCGCCTTTCTGCCCCATATTGGGGCACCCTAGGCAGCTTACAATATTAAAATTATACACAATAAAATAGATAAATATGGCCATAATTTATTGTTTACAGCCATAACCCAATGCACGCTTCCTTGGGAATACCTGTCAGTGGCTTGTATTGTGAAACTTGTATAGGTTCCGGGTTGCCTTCCACGGAACTTTATTCGACTTTGGCTGAATCCTGTCCAGATGATTAAATCCTGACAACCTAGAATACGATCGAGTTTGCTCTTTGATGGCTATTAATTTTTTGGATTTTCAGGCACAGGTGTGCGTTCAGCAAACTTTCGGCGTCGTGGGCGGCAGGGGGAAGACTCTTAAGGACTAATACGTTGTAAGTGGGCTAGTATGTTAAAAGGACTAGTACATTAAAAGGACTGTATTTTAAATGTTGGGCTGCGGTGTTCTAATCTAAACTAATGGCGATCAGGTAGTAGTAGTGGTGGTAGTGTGGTGGGGATGATGATAGATAGATAGATAGATAGATAGATAGATAGATAGATAGATAGAT
>JAJKFI010000075.1:1357066-1431535 GCA_029204185.1 Lerista edwardsae | reverse complement strand
GATAGATAGATAGATAGATAGATAGATAGATAGATAGATAGATAGATAGATAGATAGATAGATGTGCATGGTGCTTTACAAAGAATGAAGAGACAGATATCCCTCAGGATGGAGTCATAACCTAAAAAAAATGAATGAATTTCCGTTTAGTATGTTTATTCCCGTTCAAAAGTGGACAGAGAAAAAGCGGTGTATTTCTTTAAAGCGGGAAGAAAACAGATCTCCGATTGCGACCCGCGTTCATGGGCATCGGCGAGAGGAGGGCTCCGTTTTCTTGACAAGTAGAGCGTCTCTGGGGCAATCCCAGAACTGCCCTTTTTGTGTATCGAGCTGGGGCGATAGGTGTACTTGGTTCCTTGGGGTTCGATAAAGCGATGGGAGTCAAGAAAGAAAATACCGTTCAATGGATGCCTACAGGACAGAGGCGGTGAGCTGGCTAGCGTCGCAGGTGCTGTCTCTAAGGAGACGTCAAAACCAGAAAAACAAAAGAGACCGAAGGCACTAAAACCAGACGGAGATTCAACGGCGTATTTTGGAAACGCCGCAACAGCTACATGGGGAAAAAATCGGCTTGAAAAACATAGGATTCTTTCCAGGGTCAGCTCTCCTTTTCAAGTTGATGCTTCTGCCTGCGCTCCTTCCTTGCGTTATAGTACTTATTATCCTTCAATTATTTTTTTCCTCAGTGCCCGGAATATGTCTTCTGCAACCTTCTTCTTCAGAGGGAGATGGGATTGTAGGACACGTTCCTGGCAAAGCTGGGCCAAATTTGAAGGTCATTGATTTGGAGCGTTGAGGGCGAGCTCAAATCTCAGGCGGCTCAACTGTACTCCGTAACTGTACTCCGCTAGGAGCTTTTTTTTTGTCTGGTCTGGGGTAAATGCCAACCAGGTGGCCCCCTCCCCGAGGATCGGAGCATATCATTCATTCTCTCCTTCCTCGCTTCAGTCCCAATCCTTGGGAGAGTCAGATCCGACTCTCGCCTGATCTGAGCTCAGCGAAAGCGATTTCCTTTCCGATTTGCACGTAAATGCATTGCCCTTCGTTCCTCGTCCTGCGTCTGCCCACTTCAAATTTATGTGCGCTTGCAAAATTTGACCGAGCTGCCGGGGTAGGAAAGGAATAGGGGCCAAATGTCCATGGAAATACCATCCAGGCTATGTCTACTCAGAAGTAAGTCCCAATATAGTCAGTGGGGCTTACTCCCAGGAAAGGATGGCTAGGATTCCAGCCTTTGGCTTATACATGGGGGGGGGGGGGGGCTTTAATTTCCTTATCAGCAGAGGTGCTTGTTTCCAGTCAGTGAAAACACAATGGGCTTACTTCTGAGTAAAATAGATTCCGTTTCCAAACACCTTATCCTGCTGGAGGCATAATCAATCAATTAATCAATCACTAGTATTTATATACCGCTTTTCAACACAAAGTTCACAAAGCCCTTTACAGGCTAATAATATTAAAGTTAAATGGCTCCCTGTCCCAAAAGGGCTCACAATCTAAAAGAATGGAGAACACCACTCATATGATTTTTACAATGTCCTTACTACGCAGAAGAAGCGAGTGGGAGTAACGAGTCGAATACTGTGTTCTCTTTAAGCCTGGAGCTCCTGCAGAAAGATCTTCTAAGGCAGCCCTCGGAAGATCACTTGGAATTGCCCCCCCCCCCGCCCTGCCGGTTTCGCGAAGCTATTATGAAGCGGGTCTGTGTCCCATGGGAAACAACGTGCCCTTCTGCGCAGGAACCCTGAAGGCAGAGGCGTTTCTACAGGGATGGCAAAGCTCTAAGTGTTGCAAGAAGCCTTACCCTGTCATGTAAATCCCTCCTCTCCCTTGCTGCTGTAGCCAGTAAGCAACCCAAGATGTTGCTGTTCCCTGTGAGGATTGGCTAAAATGGTGCAGGAGAGGATAGGAGTAATTTCCACTGCAAGGTAAGGCTTCTTGCAAAACTTAGAGCTTTGCCATCCCTGTAGAAACGCCACTGCTTGAAGGGCCACTGTCCTGGGGGGTCTGCAAGGACAGAAAGGTGGATCAGTAGACATGCAGGGAATATTGTGATCTCTGCGCACCCTGGGGGTGGGCAGGTGTGTTTCAAGAAGGGAAACAGAACTGGAGCCTTGTGCTAGTTACCCCGCCCTGACTGAGTGTGGCACAAGGGCGAGTGGGCGACTACAGCCATTTCCTCCCCAAGCTTTCTCGCCAAGGGGAAGCAGACGCCACAATAAGTCTGTTCATTTGTAAGGTGTGTTGTGCTTTATGCAATTGTCTTTCTCTGGCATGGGGCAAACTGTCTCCCAGAAGAATCAAAGCAACAGACACCTAGTCAGAGGCAGATCTAAGGGAGGGCAAAGCTCTAAGTGTTGCAAGAAGCCTTACCCTGTCAAGTAAATCCCTCCTCTCCCTTGCTGCTGTAGCCAGTAAGCAACCCAAGATGTTGCTTTTCCCTGTGAGGATTGGCTAGAACAGTGTAGGAGAGGAATGATTTCCACTGCAAGGTAAGGCTTCTTGCAAAACTTAGAGATTTGCCCTCCCTTAGATCTACCTCTGCACCTAGTCTCTACGATCAGCTGGCTTCAACCATTTTTCAGTCAACCCTTTCTGTTGGTTGATTTTTTTGTCTAATCTCTTTTTGAACTGACCTCAAGGAATGGTGGGTGCCTTATAACCCAGATTTAATGTGGACCCTTTTTAAGTGTCCCAAAGAAGGTACAATACGTTCCCCCTTTTTTTTCCTTTTGGCCACTATTCCCTATATCTTACGGATGTTGTAGAGTCCTTTTTCCATTTTCTTGCCCCTTTTCACTGTGCCTTCTATGTGTAATCTTGAGTTTGTCTTGGATTCTAGCTTATTTGTCCATATGCTTGTTTTGTGCACTTGTGACGCATTTATGTACATAAGATTATATTTAAGGATTACATTTTGTGTAATTGAGCTGACGCATCTTGTACTGGTCTAAGACCGTAATAAACTAAATTCTAATTCAACCATTTTTGTGCCACAGCCCCAATATATAATAAGTTTGAGACTGAGGACCCCATTGTCAATCCCGCTCCCTCTCAGGATTCTATCAGCCCAGGTCTCAGCACTGTTCAACGTAACTAAATATTCTTATTGGAGAGAACAGTTACAAAAGTTACTTTGCAGCCAAACAGCCAACAGCATCTCTTGTCCCTAAAGTTGTCTTTTGCTGGCTGGTAGCAAGATTAGAAATAGCACACAAGTGGGAAAACTTTCCTTACGTTTTCCTAACATTAGGGCAATGTTATTAACAGGGATGGTCCTTGGCATTAAAGGCAAAATTAAAAAACAAATTCATGCCTGCAATAAACAAGGTGATTCCAGCTCTTTCTGGAATGATTAATACCTCTTTATCCCATGTGTATGTTATGAACCATATTAGTCAAATGTTTTCTTGACTAGTGTCGTTTTCATCAGACATAATTACAATGCACAAAGTACTCTTTGTGTTATGCCTGCATTTTCAATCAAGTCAACTATATTAGGACACTGATTTTGTAACTTTCCTACCATTCTGATGTTGGTATACATTATAAATCTATGCTGTTCCTTTCTTTTCTTATACAAATTGCGGGGGGGGGGCGAATTGGCACTCCTCCACAGCACTGTACTGCCTTTAAAACAAGACCTGCAAAGATGCAATTGCCAAGGTTTTTTAGCATAGAAATGGAATAAGGACATCTTTGCCTGCTAGATTTCTGCCTATTCCACATGCCTGCCATAGAAGCCCATGTATTCTAGCCGCCTTCCCAAGAAATGTACCGTCTTCCCTCCCCCCCTTCCCCGGCCGCCCCCCCCCCCCGGGACTCTGCTACCTAGATTTCTTGTTCTTTTCTCTGTTCTCCTTCCTTCTCTCAATTCTCCTTCCTTCCACTGCTGTCAATAAAATCTCCCTTCCCCGCTTTAGAAATTGACATCAGTGTTTGTAGTGCATCTGTGTGGGTGGGAGTCAGTGTTATTTGTTATTGTTCTGTTTCCCCAGCATCGCCTCCTTTTCCCACCAAGATTAGCAACGTTAAATTTCATGCTTCCATGGAGGAGAGCAGAGTGACCTGCCCCTCCCAGCTCTGTCTTTTATAAGCCAAGGCTGAAAAATAATAATGGTCTAGAAGAACTTTTCCTTGACTTTTTTTTTTTTTTAAAAGCAACAATCCAATGTCGAGCAAAAGTCACAGACAGCTCAAAAAGGTTTCAGTTTATTTGCAGGGCCCTTTAAAAGGGTGGGGGGGTGGTATGTCAACAGAGCAGGTGTATAGCAGCAGTGTCAGCCGACCAGCCAGCCAAACAAAGAATTGTAAAAGGTCAAAGGTAGTAGGTTTCAGCCGCTTGAAGGCCACACCCATTGTGTACCTCCCTGTTTGCTTGGAAGGGGGAGATTCAGGTGGGGGGGGAACCAACCTCATTTTCCAGCTGAAACGTTTGGCTCTACACATAGCCAGGGCTCAGCTCCAGGATGTGTCAATATCACACCTACCATTGTGCTTCATTTCCCTCATCATTGAGCAACCACAGTGTCTAGGCAACCCTACAAGACAGGCTCCCAGGATATGGATGGACTGAAAGCTTATGCTGCAGCAGCTGCATAGAAGCTGAGCAAGCCAACTTGGATTTAGAGCTCAGCTTGTTCTAGGTGGGGTACCACTCCCTCCTAAAAGATCAGGTTTGCAATTTAGGAGTACTGCTGGATCTGGCTTGCTCTTGGATGGTCAAACTGTGGCTGTGGCCAGGAGCACTTTTGCCAAACTTTGGCCTGTGTGACACAGGATACAGTGGCATTCCTATAGGGGGGCAAAACACTAAGTTTTGCAGGAGCCTCAGTTGTGGCTGTGGGTGCTCTACTTGCTGCCCCAGTGCGGGACCCCTCTAGACATGGGCTCCAAGTCAGCCAAATTGGTCAAATCACCCTAAGGCCAGCCCTGCTTGTACCACTGATTGAAAAGCTTTGGTTTAAATAGCAGCCACCAAAATGAATACAAATTCATAGCAGCCAGTGGTGTCAGCCAAATGATTTAGGAACAGGTACTCACTTTTGATTGGCACTTGTCAGGGTCCGCCCACCGGAAGTGATGTCATAAACCGGAAGTAATGTCATGATTGTTGCCATGGATGTGATCATGTTTGTAATAACTTCAGCTTGGGGTTAGTGTTGATTTAACTTCTATTGCTTTGCTTTCTAGAAATGTGTATATACATATTTTGCTTCAACTGTTCCCTGGTTAAATAGCAGGAGCCAGCTTCGAGTGGGTGGGGCCAGCTCAACTTCTAGAAACCGGTACTCACGTAGTGGGTGCATGACATCACTGATAGCAGCCATCTTAAAGACTCAGGAGAACACCATACAAAGTCTCCATGACTACATTCAGTGTGCAATAGAAGTAAGTGAGCTGCAGTAAAGTGCACTCCCTGCCACAGGAGGTGGTGATGGCATGCGGCCTAGGTGCCTTTAAAGGGGATTGGACAGATTTCGGGAGGAAAGGTCCATTGTGGGCTATAGGCCCTGATGGGTGGTGCAACCTCCTTATTTTAGAAGTAGGCTACCTCAGAATGCCAGGTGCATGGGAGTGGCAACAGGATGCAAGCAGCTTGTTACCTTGAATGCTCCCTGAGGCATCTGGTGGGCCACTGCAGGAAGCTGGACTAGATGGGCCTTTGGCCTGATCCAGCAGGGCTCTTCTTATGCACTGGATAACATTGTCAGTGAGTGGAAACATTGCTTTTTCACACTTTCAGAAATCGGCCAGGAAATTGGCAGATTCAGAGTATCTAATTCAGAGTATCCTGCCTCAAATGCCTGATAGTTCACACAGCAGACCTGTGATGTTCACATGACAGAGAAGTACACCAAACCTTGTACTTTTATTCTGTACTTTATTTTTATTGCTGTACTCGGGCACTAGGTGAGCATGAAAGTTCCCATTTGAGCACGACTTTAAAAGGTTTTTCATCCCTCCTTATTTATAGTCCAGGACTTGAAACACTGGTTGACTGTGTCAGAGCAGACATTGATCAATGGGAAAACAACAGCAGCAACACTGAACTGCAAACAAAGATAATACTTTCATGCCTTCATAACCTCCAGGGTACTGCCCTGTCATAATTTCTGTACGGCAGATGCATCGCCCTGTGTCTTCAGTTGAAAAGTGGGAACCTTGAAAAGTGGTCCGATGAGCCAGCTGGCAGTGGTCATCCATCATTTTGTGGGGACAGGCCAATGACAGGACATTATACCAGTGTTCGTTCTGGATGCCTGTCACAACTACAATGTGAGTGCTAGTTCTGGCTTATGAAGCTAATGCAATGCTAACTGGGCAAGAGGCACTTTTTCAAGTGGTGTCCTCTTATATTTAGCAGGGGGAGAGCAATTGTCCCTCTTCATCCCTGCGCAGTGTCTATTCTAGTGGCTGTTGCTGGTGGTGTTCTGCCTCTTTTTAGATTGTGAGCCCTTAGGGACAGGGAACCATTTATTATTACTGTTTGCCTGTAAACTGCTTTGTGAACTTTGTGTTGAAAAGCGGTATATAAGTACCTGTTGATTGACTGACTGATTAATTGATTGGTCAGTTAGGATTGGAGATTTTCAAGCTGAGCAGGTGGAGGGTGAGCTGGAGGGTGGTTTAGGCCTGGGAGGAGAGATAGCGGCAGAGACTGCTACTGAATCCTACTCCCCCCCCCTCCAAGCCTTGGAGCCCAATACGGGTCTCCTTGGTTCTGTGCCAGCTAAATAGCTGGCACAGCTCTCAGTAGGCCCCTCTAAACCACCTGGGCTCTACATGGGGCAAGGGAAGTGATGTTCCCTTACCCCAAGGAAACCTCTGGCTGCTTCTCTGGCCCCATATGATACAGCTAGCTGCTTTGGAGCCACTATATGGTGCAACACCAGGAGAACATAGGCTTGGGGTCCATGAAATCAATGAAATTTATTGGTGAGAGATTTGTTCCTGTAGATCAGGGTGACCTTTCAACTTTAAGGCTCCTGGACCATTAACAATTGCGTAGAAGGGGAAATTTCAGTAGCTGCATCTCACAGATGACAAGTTGCACCTGCTGGAATTCCCACCTCTACGGCAATAATTAAAGGTCCAGCAGCTCTAAAGATGAAAGGTCATTCACCCCTGATGTAGGATGAACAAAAGGAAGGGTTTCCTTGTATAGCTCATAATTAGCCTGTGGAATTACTTTCCACAAGATATGGTGATGACCACTAGCTTCATTAGCAGCCACTAGACTTGAAGAGAAGGGTCAAAGGCTACTAATCATGAAAGCTATGCATTGTCTCTGGGCTCTGCAGCAGTGTGTGTCTGAATACCAGTTGCAGGGGAGCAATGGCAAAAGGGGGTGTATGCTATTCTTTCCTGTCTTTGACCTGATCTAGCAGTGCTCTTCTTACATTATGCTCCCATATACCAAAGAGGCTCACAATCTAAAAAGAAAACATGGGAGATACACTAGCACACATGTACTGGGAGTGATGCTATGCGGGGTTGAATAGGGACAGTTGCACACTCCTTGCTAAATATAGGACAGCTACCACTTTAGAAGAGGCATCCTTTGCCCTGCTTGTAGAATGTTACATAACTAATCATCTGCCTTCTGACGAATTGATTGGTTAATAAATGGGCAATATCAGTATAATAATGTTTTGAGACACTGAAGGAAAAATAAGACAAGGAACAATTTAAGAACCTAGAAGATGAGGTCATCTTTAATATAAGAACATAAGAAGAGCCCCGCTGGATCAGGCCAAAGGCCTATCTAGTCCAGCTTCCTGTATCTCACAGTGGCCCACCAGATGCCTCAGGGAGCACATGACTACAAAATGCCTGAATTCTGTTGCCACTCCCTTGCACTTGGCATTCTGAAGTTGCCTATTACTAACATAAGGAGGCTGTACAACCCATCATGGCCTATAGCCCACAATGGACTTTTCCTCCAGAAATGTGTCCAATCCCTTTTTAAAGGCACCTAGGCCAGATGCCATCACCATCTCCTGTGGCAAGGAGTTCCAAAGATTAATTACCCACTGGGTAAAAAGTATTTCCTTTTATCTGTTCTCTGTGACATCATTAAGCAGATGATAACCAGAAATAGGCACTTTGTCAAATAGAAACTTGTTAGCTGCAAATGACAGTAGAGAAAATATGCAACTTTTGTTCATAATTTCAAGATATGAGAGACTCCAATTATCACACCAGGGGTGTTATAATGGGCGGCCAAATAAGTGGCTTCCAGGGACCCACTGATCTTAAGTTTGACACCCCTGCTATAGGCTATCTCTGTTTTTGTTTTTCATTCTCAGAGTGCAATTCTCTGGCGTTAGGCCAGCACAAGTTAGGCCAGCAAAGTTTGGCCTGCACACGGAACACCATAAAGTATGTTTGGACCACTCTCGGAGTCAGAGAGGCCAGCACACAGACATGCACCATCGAGAGTGATCCAAACACGCTTTATGATGGCTCTTGTGCTCAGAGGCGTTTCTACAGGGATGGCAAAGCTCTAAGTTTTGCAAGGAGCCTTACCCTGTCATGTAAATCCCTCCTCTCCCTTGCTGCTGTAGCCAGTAAGCAATGCCAAGATGTTGCTGTTCCCTGTGAGGATTGGCTAGAACAGTGCAGGAGAGGAGTGATTTCCACTGCAAGGTAAGGCTTCTTGCAAAACTTAGAGCTTTGCCATCCCTGTAGAAACGCCACTGCTTGTGCTGGCCAAACTTTGCTTGGCCTAACTTGGGGCAGCCTAACTCCAGGTTAGGATTGTGCTCTCAGTGGTATTTCTTAAGTTCTCAAGTCTCCTTGCCCCCCAAAAGGGCAGAGTTGAAGTGATTGTATGTGGTGGACACAGGGCAGATAATTTTCACAATGTAAGGTGCCAAACACAAACCTGTGAGGAACTCACACCTCTGGCCCGGAAACTCCTCTCTGTGCTTAGATGAGCTGTTTGTGATTATTTATTGGGGAAGGAAGGTACCCCACTACACATAGGGTTGCCAGCTGTCCTAAAGTTTACTAGCCTAACTGGAATTCCGTTCTCTTGGCCTTCTGCCAGAACAGGAAAAAGCAAAGAAAACGGGGGGGGTGGGGAATGTGTATGTGTGTTGTTGTTTTTTCCTGTTGACAGCACACAAAGATTTACTTCAATATAATTATTAGCCAGTATGGACAAAATCAGAAGAAAACAGAAGAATAAATGCTATGAAAATGGCCATATAACCAAAGGTTTTTGTGTTTTTTTCTATTTTGGAATATTCCTGTGTTGTTAGTATACAAATGATTGAAGGCATGGTAGACACTTGCAGTTGTGATTCTCGTATATAAGATATTAAAAGCCAGCCTAGATTAAATCTGAAGTCAGTGAAGATTCATGGGAAAGAGGAGGATCAAGTGTACCTTAGATTTATATTACCCAGCAAGGAAGCCAGCTTGGTTGATACAGTGGCTGAAGGACAAAAATAATTATTTTCCACCACTGGAGCAGAATTCCTGTAATATCCCACTAAGAGCTTATGTCAAGATATTGTTGCAGCCAAACCTCAGAAATTAGGTAAGATTTATAGCATCACAGAAGGCAGATCTAAGTCTGGCAGAGCAAAAACGAAAAGTGATTTTATATACCAGTGACAGGAATGTGATAATGCTACAGTTTATTGGAGAATGACCACTGAAATGATATGAGAAATGATCGCATTTTGTGTACCCTTATAATTCTTACAAATGTATTAAGGCTGCAACCCTACATACGCTTGTCGGGCGGGAAGCATAACTGAACAGAATAGGATTTACTTCTGAGTAAACAGTCATAGGGTTATCAATATGAGCCAAGGTTCACCAGGGTTTAGTCTTGGAGTCCTTGTGGAACAAAGCCCTGGAACATGTGAAGAATAAAGAATGCATTTGAGAATGTGCAGGTAGGTTTGTCAGTGTAGAGGTATACCTAGAGGAGGATCACAGCACTAAGTTTTGCAAGCAGCCATTCCTCTTCCTCCTCCTCTTTGGAGCCAATTTAGCCTCTGTTTGCTCTAGCTGCTGAGAATGGCTCTGAAGAGGAGGGGAAGCAGCTGCTTGCAAAACTTAGTGCTGTGATCCCCCTTTAGGGACACCCCTGTGTCAGTGCTTGTTTTCCAAAATGTTGGCATCTCTGACTGTCTTTGAACATTTGTTGTGTTCCTCCCCACAAGATGAACCCTGTATTCTGTGAAAAAATGCAGTGTCTCTTATCATTGGATATTTTTAATGTATGAAAATGTGTGCCATTTTTTAAAATAGACCCATACACCCTATACTTATAAACATGTGCAGAGTGCTCATTGAATGGCATCTCTTATACTCATCTAAGAGCATATTCTTCGATTCTTTTAGAACATATTGGTGATTATCTCTCCATCCACCTATCTACCAGTTTATTAAGTGAAGACTAGATAAGCCTCTGTGTCAGTGCTTGCTTTCCAAAATGTTGGCATCTCTGACTTAAATTACAGAATTGCCATCAATATCTGCCTCTTAATAGATTCAAGTGGATGGATAACCAGAAATTGTTGTGCATTCCTACAAGGGAATGAAAAGTGACCTGGGTTGGGTTATTCAGCATACATACATTATGATATTAATTGTATATTGCTTTGAGCTTTGGAAAATGATTTATAATACTTTTAAATAAACCAATTTAATCTGTAATTTTAATCTGTATTTTAAATCTGTAATTTTTAATGATTGTATCGTCCATTAGGGCCTGCTGCTTTTAATTATTTGTCATTTTATAATTGTATTCTATATTCTTTTATTTAATTGTAAGCCGCCTTGGGTGCTCTAGCATGGGGCAGAAAGGTGGCGTATAAATTCATTAAATAAATAAATCAATAAATAAATGCAAAGAGACTCACATGCCCTGTTGGTTTGTGCACAGAGCCTTGGGTGTATTCAACGACAGTGGATCCGGATGAACCACTATTGACTTCAATGATTAAGAGTGCAATCCTAAACTGGAGTGAGGCCGGCATAAGCTAAACCAGCAAAGTTTGGCTGACGCAAGGGCCACCATAAAGCACATTTGGACCACTCTCGGAGTCAGGGAGGATGGTGCACGCCTGTGTGCTAGCCTCTCTGACTCCGAGAGTGGTCCAAACATACTTTACAGTGTCCTCTGTGCTGGCCAAACTTTGCTGGCCTAACTGTGCCGGCCTAACTCCAGGTTAGAAGTGATGTGGCCTTTGCCAGCTGAAAGTCTAAGGGCCCCAGGTTTTGGCATTTTGTTTGCTTTTGTTACAAATGGAGCATTCAGAAATGTTCTTCCTCTACACCAGCTATCTCTAGATTATGGCCCAGGGGCCAAATCTGGTCCACCACAAGAGTTAATCTGGCCCACAGCAACATTTTTGTTACAGCGTTTGCTAATGTTCGTGACATTTTTTACTCATTATACAGGCATGCCCTGGATACTGGGGTGCCTACTAAAAAGACAGGGGAACATTAAAAAAAAAAAAAAACCTTTGTCCTCAGTATCCACAGTTTCAGGTATTCTCAGGGATGTCCGGAATAGAACCACAGCGGATACCGGTGTGTATATGCTGTATATCATTTCTCAGTTTAAGCACGGCATTGTTTCTTTGTAATTGTCACATTTCTCTTGTATCATGCTGATTACAAAAAAAAAAAAGATTCCAGTAAAACATTCATTTAGAAAATGAAACATTCATTTTTTGTCCTGTGAAAATGTGAAAAAATATGCAATATAGCCCTTGTACCGAAAACTTTGGAGAGCCCTGCTCTACACTATGAACTAGTGAGATGGTCCTTTCTGCCATCTCATTCTACTGGGTATATAGGCCAGACCTTGTCCCCTTCCTTGGCTTTGCTCCCACCTGCATTTTTCATCTGCCCTATTGATTCAGTATTGTTCACCAGCTAACCAACCAGTCTGTGCCAGATTATAATAACTCCGCTTGAATCCCCTTTATGAGGCACACAAATCATGCTCTTATATCCTGGGTTCACAAACAGCTTATCCAAGAGGAGACGGAATAACCGCAACCTTGTCAGGTGAGTCCATTTCCTCTTAATTAAACACTTTGTAAGCAATTAATTTCAAAGAAGCGAACAAGACTGCAGACAATTTAAAGCTGAATGAATTCTTTTTGTCAGCTGCTTCAACGATGGTTGTGTGCATGCAGTTGCCTGGTTTCATTTTCAAGCGAAGTGCAAATTTTCTTGGTAAATCTAGCATACATGAGGATATGGGAAACACAGACTGGGAATGTGTTCTGTGTATTTTCCAAAACAGCATGTCACATGGGCACAAGATGTCCTTGGGTGGTCCCAAGAAATGCCTTTGTGCAGCTTTTCCTGGAATAGGGACCCAGTGAAGATTGAATTTTTGCCTATCATACACCTATTAAAAGGCATACAAGTCCTGCCAGGAAAAAACAATTACGGTAATCGCTACCCTAGGAATTTCTATAACCCTGTTAGACAATAAGATGATTTTACAGAAATCCAGCCAACATTATTGAAATACTGTTGCCATAATCCCGAACACTCATACAGGACTATAAAGCCGTATGAGGTCGAGAGTCAGCTACTAAAACTTATCTCTGCACTGGGGTGCCTCAGGGTGCCATTAAGAGTGGTCAAGATTGGTATTTGTCCTGTTTTTCAAACTACGTGTATTTGTTCGTCAGGAGCATTGAAACCTCTGCAGAACTCCTTGGGTTGGCCCATTGGGGCCTAGCTCTCTGCAGTGGTAAACTGTGCTGTGCTGCCCCACTTCAAACTGCAGGGGGGAGCTCACAGGACCAGATGCACTACTGAACAAAACATATTCTACACACCAGAACTAGCACGTTAGTGAAAAGCCAGGCTGAAATGCTTGTTGTGTGCGTAGAGATTTAAGAAAAAAAATTCTCACAGGGTAATATTCAGGGTGCAATCCTAACCTGGAGTTAGGCCAGCACAGTTAGGCCATTAAAGTTTGGCCAACACAAGGGCCACCGTAAAGTGCGTTTGGACCACTCTCTGAGTCAGGGAGGGTGGTGCATGTCAGTGTACTGGCCTCTCTAACTCTGAGAGTGGTCCAAACAAACTTTAGGGTGTCCCTTGTGGCAGCCAACCTTTGCTGACCTAACTGTGCCAGCTTAACTCCAGGTTAGGATTGCACTCTCAGGGCACAATCCTAACCAACCGTTCAGCACTGGCATAGCTGTGTCAATGGAGCATATGCTGCATCCTCCAGTGGAATAGTAGTCACGGGGGTCTCCTCGAGGTATAGTAACGAAAGATTTGTTTCCTCACCTCGGAGCTGCATTGCCCTTACTCCGGTGCTGGAAAATTGGCGAGGATTGCACCCTCAGTGACTTTCACATTCACTCCACTTTGTAATTGGAAGTGGGATAGTCCAAATATAGCTTCACTGACTCTGAACTGATCTGAAAAATCATCAGTTCATGTCACCCAGACCACAAACCCTTTTGCTTCAATAAAAGCATGCGTATCTGGTGTTGCAGACTTTTCCACCAGTTATGAGGACCTAGCAAACAAGGACACCCCTCCAATCGCCTGGCCACTCCACTGATTTCAGAACCAAGAGAGAGATCATTCTTTGGATTGAAGAAGGCTAAAAAAAAAACCCAGAATGGTTCTATGATATCCCTAATAACTGGGTAAAGAGGCACTTTTTCAAGGGGTGCTCCCCTCATATTTAGCAAGTAGAGAGTAACTGCCCCTTTTCCCCTTAGCACAGTGTCTTTTCTAGAGGCTGTTTGCTTTTTTTTTATTTTATTAAGACTGTGAGCCCTTTTGGCATAGGGAGCCATTTAATTATTTCATTTTGTCTGTAAGCCACTTTGTGTGAACTTTTTTATTGAAAAATCAATGCATAAATAGTATTGTTGCTGCTGTTGCAACAACAACAATTAAGCATGTCAGTGGTCCCCATTGTCATCCTAGCACTTGAAACAATTTCAAAAAGTTATTTTCACTGTAATTGGTATTTCATTTTAAGTAACTGCAGCTTCCTGAAATATCATCAGATATGCAAAAAAAAAAAAGGCAGATGTATGGATGATGTTTTGGGAACATCTTACAAATTATGCCCTTACCTAATTGATACTTAGGTCTAATTTGATCAATTAATTCTACCAATGGTGCGTTAGAGCAACATTGGTAGAAATGCAGTCTCCAGCGCATTGGTAGAAAATGGGTCAGTTCCAGTCAAAAAGAACTGTGATTCATGTTGTCGTCGTCGTTGTTATTCAACAGTTCCAAACAGAGCTCTTCAGCTACTGTGTGCCAAATGGGAGGCTGTGCACTGCAGGGGTCCATTCAAAAAGCCAAGTGCTAGACTCTCAAGGAGTCCATCTTCTTACCCCAGCCTTTTAACTGACACCCCCAGTGATGTGTGTGGGGGAGAGTGATTTTTGAGAGGCAGAGATCAGAAAACAATAACTGCCTCTGGTCAACAGGTGCACCTACCTATCCATCACCAATGCAACAGATGCCTCCAATCCCAAGCTGTCATTGTCTCTCTGGGCACCGGATCCTTGGGCAATCAGGAGAACAACAATCCACCCAAGTTCTCTTGGGGCTGTGCTGCTCCTCCTGCCGCCGCTGCTGCTGCTATTACTGCTTTTTACTGGCACCATTGCATCAAGAGTGTGCCTGGAGTAGTACATGCGCAACCCGAGGGCAGGGTCCTTCCATAGCTTAGGCCTTCGCATCAACAACAGAGGGGGTGGTCAAGAATGGAGGGAAAAGTGAAAGTTCCTAGAAAGTCTATTTCTCCCCTTTTGTGGAATTAATTAGAATGGTGAGGAGGTTCAAGGTAGGCAGGGTTTGTTTGTTTTTTGTAAGGGGGCGATTTTAGACTGTGACATTGTACCTAGACTGACTTGCACCCCTTTAAGCAGCTAGTCATGAGTAGCCACGGTGGACTTTCCAGCATGCATGTGCGATGTAGGCTGTTGGGGTGTGGTGCTGTTCCGCTGTCCCTGCAATACGGTAGGCGAGGCGGTCAGAATAATGAATCCTCTTCTTCCTCCTATCCAGGCAAACGTGATTTTCAGATGTGGGCAGTTTACAAGTTTGGAAACGTTTGCCAGAAAGAGACGTCGTTCGGCGTCCTTTTCTGTACAAAAGACACCCCCCGCCCCCCAAAATACAATTGAATGTCCTAGGTTGAGAGAAATGCTCCTAAGTGAGAGCTTGGTGCAAAACTCACCTTACATTATAGGCACCAATGAAAAGTCGAGGTTCCAATCCAGCGCATTTCAACGGGGTGAAAGAATTCAGAGTTGCGCGAGAGCTCCGTTATTAAAACACTTTGTTCGTTTCGTACTCCTGTTCGTTTTTGTGGGGCTTGCGGAGGAGAAAGTCCCGCAGAATGGTTTCCACCAGAGCTGTGAATATCAATCCCCGAAAGGGAGAACGGGAAAAAGGTACTACAGGGAGAAAGATTAAAACTTCAAAGACAGATCTTTTTCTTCTTCTCCCCTTTCCCCCAAATGTACCAAAGGTACAGACTTGAAAAGAATTATATTTACTCGGACAGACTAAAAAAAAAAACAGCTGCTCAAAATAAATTAAACAAATGGATGTTTTTAAAAAAGGCAAACCCATCGAAGCTGTCCCTCATATCTATGTTAAATGTTTTGGTAGTTTCCAAAACCCTTTCTATGCTGTTGGTTTATGTATGACAAATACATCTCAAATCATTCCCTTCTCAAAAGAGAAGTCTAGGTTAAGTGACGTTTTTAAGTGATAAGTGATGTTTTAAAGTGTGGTTAAACTGAGATATGGGATTGTATGGATATGTATTGAGAGAAACTCATTTTTAAACGATAGTGATATTCTCAAAAATTATATACATTTGCATGGCGCTTCTTATTGTATATTGTAGATTTTTTAAATCAGTAATACCTGATTCCTATTGCAAAATCTCATGTGCTGTCATGGAACGGATCAAACAATCGCATTTTGCAGTCATCACAGACTTCAATCGACACGGCTATCAAAATAACACTCCCATTTTAAGTGATGCCTTGCAATGAAAAAAAATACCACGAAGGCTTTGAGTTGTTGTATCAACAACTCAAAACTTTCTTTCTCACCTGAAACGAATTGTTGAGGCAAAAAGCAAACTTCTCGCTCGATCTCATACCATTTGCCAGATTTTCTTTGAAATTCTGCCTTTTCACGTGCCAGCAGCGCAGAGATTTCGACAATTACAATCCGCTGACTGAGCGGAGTCGACACTTTCCCTGCGAAAGTGACATTTCAAGCACCGGAAATTTTTTGCCTGTGATCTGTGCCCCTTGACTCAGCTCTTATCTCTTACCGAGTTTTCGCGTCTCCTGATGCTATATCACGCGGACGGTCACATTCTCGGAGCTGTTTGGGCTAAGATTTGCCTCCTGTTATATTACTGAATCACACTCCCCCCCCCGCAATAGTTCGTGTTTCTTTAATTATGGCTTACAGATGACCCACAATATTCCATTTTTTTTCTGCGTTCTAAACGATACGCGTTGGCTCAATTGTTAGTACAGGATTTCCCTGGCGTTGTTGGCTACCTCGCCTACCGACCACCTCTTTCATTCTGTCTCCCAGAGCCTGTTACCTTCTGGGCACAATCCACCTGCAAATTCGTTGCGGCAAGCCCTACAGAACAGGAGAACAGGGCCCGCTTGCCTTTGGCGTTCTATTGCAGGCATATGTCATTCGTCAGATCAGTTGCATTACGCTTATTATTTACATGTACTTTTTTCACTCCTCTGCCCCAAATCGGCTATGAAAAACAAACTCGTTTTGATTGCATCATGTCTGTAGCCTTTTGCAGTGTATCATACTTAGGCTAACTTCCCCAATCTTAAAATGGATTTATTTGCAATTCCCCTTAAAATGAGGGGGGCGGGATTTAAAATCTATCAGCTATTTTCAAATTCTTTCTAATATTGCATTGTGCAATTGTATTGGATAGATAGATCACATGTTTGTGAAATTGTGTTTGCTTATTGTATTATACCTCACAGATCTTACAAGGAGGCATCTTATTATTGTCCACCTCCCTTTTTCACAAGTATGTGATGTTCCAAATTCAAGTGCAAGACATATTTTCCATATAGAAACTATATTGATTCAAAGTGCTGAGTCAGGAACCATTCAAATTTCCTAAAAGTGCTATGTTTTGGTTAGAAGGTGCTCTTATTTTCCTTTTAGTACTTTAAAGTCAGTAAGGTAAACAAAATATAACCTAATGTGGAGTTTAAAGGTTGTATTTCATTAAAAATTGACCCCCTCCCTCCCTCCCTCCCTCTGTGTGTGTGTGTGTGTGCGCGCGCGCGCGCGCACGCCCGCTGTGTGTCCTCTTTTACTTGCAACTCTCCTGATGCATTATGTGTGTACAGAAAAGTTTTGTATAGATGATACTATATTTGGATTCAGCATAATGTTCATTGTTCTCAAATTGTGACTATATTTTGATGAAGAGTAGTGTGTGTGTGTGTGTGTGTGTGTGTGTGTGTGTGTGTGTGTGTGTGTGTGTGAGAGAGAGAGAGAGAGAGAGAGAGAGAGAGAGA
The DNA here is from genome assembly GCA_029204185.1 of Lerista edwardsae. Taxonomy (NCBI): domain Eukaryota; kingdom Metazoa; phylum Chordata; class Lepidosauria; order Squamata; family Scincidae; genus Lerista; species Lerista edwardsae. The sequence goes on along the minus strand of JAJKFI010000075.1, from coordinate 1,413,965 downwards.
TGTTGCAGGCTGAGATAGGAAGAGTTCCCCTTACAATGATCGTAAAATATCCAAACAGTCCAAATTAATGACAACAGCACTGTCTCCATCTTTAACCTGTGTATATGGCAGAAAGGTTCTCTGAAATTAAAACGATGATCTTATGCCCACTGACATGGGAATAACTTCCACTGAATTCATCAGTAGGTTACCTTCCAAGTAACCAGGCCTAGGAGTTTCAGCGCAAAAGGATTTGGTGAATTGGCACAACGTTATTAAACCTTCCCATTACCTTCTTGACACCATTCTTTTATCAGTAACACAATTTACTTGGAAATCATGTAAATCTTTGGGATCTATTTTGTGGCTGTCTAAAAAGAGAAGTTTGAAGCTCAAGCTTACTGCCTCACTGTTGGAAAGTATCTCTTGCCTTGATCCCAGATCTATACAGAAACAACTGTAGCTATTTCATGGTGACAGAGAGTAAAGCATTCTGCTTGAATACATTATTACTATCATGGGAAGAACTTCCCATGGGATGAACTTTCCACTCCAGAAGATACTACTGTTCATCTGGGAGGAAGACTAATTAATGACTTGAGGTCCTCATTTTCCGGTATGGGAGTGTCAATCTTTTGTCTCATCCATCTCGTCCTCATTTGAGCAACAGTTTTCTTTGTTAAGATTTTGACACCAGGAAAATAAAAGCAACAATTCAAAATAATGTCCAAAATACTTCCAGCTCTGAAAAGAAACAGAAATTTGACCAGATTGTTTGATGGGACAAATGCTTCATTGCCCTTGAAGTGTTTGTTGTTTACCATTTCCTAGAGAAAACAAACATTTATGTGCTTATTTTTCACATTTTTATACCACCCTTCCACCAAGGGTAGTGTACATAATTCCTCTCTTCACAACAATCCTGTGAGGTAGGTGAGCTGAGAGAGAGAGAGAGAGTGATTGATTGGCCCAAGGTCACCCAGGAAATGTTCTGCCTTTCAACTCATAAGCATCTTTCATGTTGAGAAGGTGGTTTGCAGCTTTTTGAAATGTTTCTCAAGCCTGATGTTAAACATTAGAACAAAGGAAACCACAAGTATACAATCAGATGCAATAAGCACATGCATACTCCCTAAGATTCAGAGCGTCCTGTGAAACAGAAAAACAATGGAACTGTGACTGGAAAACACAATAATAGAGTGCGTTCCATGGGAAACGACCCTCTTCCACTGTCTATCTTTGATGGATGAATGTTCCTGACATGGAAGAGAAAGCATGTTATGTTCTAGCCCAGTGGTTTTCAAACCTTTTAGGCCAGGACCCACTTTTTAGAATGGCACTGGTATTGGGACCCACAGGAAGTGATGTCATTAACCTGGAAATGATATCATAGCCGGAAGTGACAACGTCAAGCAGGAAGTGCCGTCATTGTAACATAATCAGATGGCACTCCTGGAATGCAGACTGGCCCTCTTGGGCTGCAGCAACTGCACAACCATGAAACATCACTGACAGAAAGAAAGGTTAAGTAAAAATATTATGTAAAAGCACTTAACTAAAAACATTTTTTTAAAAAAAAAAAACAACCTTCACTTGAAATTTCAAACTGTGAACACTCACAACAGGAACATAGCAAGAGTAAGGTCTGCAGCTTCGAAGATGGCTGGCCCCAGCTTTCCACGACCCACCTGACACCAGGTCACGGCCCACCAAGTAGGTCCCAACCCGCAGTTTGACTAACACTGTTCTAGCCAATGTGGATTTGACACTCACATTCTAGATTTGAACCACAATGGAAAAAAAAACACATTCTCAATGATTTCAGTGTCATGTGCTGGGGAACAAAGAAATTGGATATAGTCACATGGAGTTGAGTTCCTTCTGTCAGGATATCAAAAGAAGACTCAGTCTTACACATGCAATGGTCTCCATTTTTGTGAATGGGATTGCTCTATAGAAAGTAAAGGCAAAATATTTTTTTATATAGATATTGGGTAGATGATCATAGCTACATAGCTGAACCATTAGCCCACTTCCATTCTGCTCCAGCTGATCAGGGCAGTTGGGAGCAGGGGTTTTTTTTTTGCTGAAAAAAGGGGGGAAAGCTGTTGGCTACTCAGCAGCTCACAGCCAAGCACCTGCAAGGGGGGCAGAGAAGGTATTGGGGTGGCGAGGTATTTTTAAGTATCCCCTTTATCTCCATGGAGCGTCTCACTCAGCTAGGTACCATTCACAAGGCTGCACATAACTGAAATTGTACCTGGAAAAATGCTCCATTGAAATTAATTGGACTGATTGATTTCTAAATAATTACTTCCAATATCCCAGCCAACCAGGAGCTGAGTGATACATAAGCTAAATATTTAGTTTTAATTTTTTTTTCTTATATATTTCCCACCAGGTTTGTGGGAAAGGATCGACTAAATTAAATACATAATTCTTGTCAATGAGATAAGCACATGAAGGTGTGTATAAAACTTTATGACGCAACCCTATCGCTCTCCCCCACTGGTTTAGCGAGCATTTTGCACAGCTGACGTAAAGCAGCCTCCACGGAGGAGTATAGCAGGCCTCCCACACGTTGGTGGACCCATGGACACCCCACGAGGAAAGCCCACTCAAGGAGATGGACAGTGTCAAGTGGTGGGCAGAACCTGGGAGATGGTGGGCGGCGACATGGTCAGGGAGGGAGGTGGATCAGGCCCACGAGGGGGCGGGATCAGCAGCGGCTGCGCATGCCGAATCCCAAGCCCCTTCCCAGGCCTGATCCACCTTCATGGAGCAACATGGACTTGCACTGACTATTGAGCTGGCACAGGTCTGAATAATTGCCTCATACCGGTTGCTGGGGCTATGATGCCCCCTTATCCCAAGGAGACCAACAATTCCCCCAGGATGCAGCAGAAGCTGCACTGGTGCCACTGCAGTGCTGCATGGGGATTTAGGAAGGATTGAGCTAGAAGACCCTTCTAATGGGTGTAACAGCCTGTCTTGGTATTGGGGGGTGTTTAAGCAGAGGCTGAGTGCGTACCCGCAGGGCGGCCAGGAGGACATGGCCCCAAGCAGCATGCCTGGGGGATGGCAACCTCTGACCCCCACTATGGATGCTTGATCGGGGCAGTTGTGAGCTGTTTCTTTCGCTGAGAAAAAGGGGGGAAAGCCGTTGGCTACTCAGCAACTCACAGCCAAGCACCTGCAAGGGGCGCAGAGGAGGTATTGAGGTGGCGAGGCCTACCTACCACCACAGTACCTTCTCTGGCCCCCCCTCCTTACTCTTGGCTGCTTGGAGCAGTTGCAAGCCACTCTCAGCAGCCAATGCCTTTTCCACCCTTTTTTCACCAAAACCAAAAAAGGCTCCCTGAGAGCAGCTCTCAACTGCTGCGAGCAAGCTGTAAACCTGGACATAATTAGCAGTTACATCATCACCTCACCGCACTTACTTCCGGGTCAGGGGTGACATTCGATGGTGCAGCCCCTGGGAGGCATAAGACCCAGGGAGGCATTGGGCTAAGTAGCCATCTATTGAGGATGTTGTTGTTCTGGACTGCGAACATTGGCGGGGGGGGGTGGATTTAAGGATCTTGAAGTCCCAATTTGATGGTTCTATGATTCTGGGTTGAGTCAGATTGTTGAGTTAGATTGTGTCCTGGCTGATGGAGGGGGCGGCTTTCCCATATGTCCCTTATATGGATATAAGCAGTGGTGGGATTGAGGGGGAACGCGGGGGGATGGAGTTCCACTTCTTGGAACTTTGGCTGGCTCCGCCCACTCGTCAGCTGGCTTCTGGCTATTTTTTTCTCTTTTTATGTTGTTTTTCTTCGGTTGTGCACGCGCTCTACCCCCAGTTCTGCAACATTTGAACTGGAGGCAGCGGGAGACCAGCAGCGGTGGCGGTGGCAGCGGCGGCGGTGGCGGGAGACGGCAGCAGGTAGGCCTGGGCTCCCTCCGCGGCGTGGCCTGCCTTCTCCCCGTTCCCCCTCGTTCTCCCCGTCCCCCCTCCCTCCCGCAGCAGTACGAAAGAAGAATGTTGTGGAATGGTTGGTCTAGTTTTTTGGGCTTGCTTAGCCCACCTAAAAATGCACAGATGCCTGCTGAAACTGTTGTGGAGTGGTTGGTCTAGTTTTTTGGGTGCCAATTTACAGTTCATGTCATTTTATTGTGTTACAATGACAGCACTTCCTGCTTGACAATGTCACTTCCTGCCACAACATCACTTCTGGCTATGACCTCACTTCCTGCCACAACATCACTTCTGGCTATGACCTCACTTCCTGCCACAACATCACTTCCGGCTATGACGTCACTTCCGGTGGGCGGGTCCTGACACAAGTGCCAATCAAAAGTGAGTTCCTCTTGCTAAATCATTTAGATCCCACTACTGGATATAAGGCAATGGTGGGATCTGCTTGCGCTAACATCCGGAACGCAGGAAGTAGCCATCGGGACGCATGGTTGATTGGCAGTTCCCCGCCTCCAGGCGGAGCCTGGCCATGCCTCCGTGCGCCTGGAATAGCTCCATTTCGGAGCGAACCGAGCGCAGGGGAGGGAGGGCAGGTGAAACAGCGCGCAGCGTCTCGTCGCTGCCAGCCCCATTCGCATATTGCAGGGGTGCGCGGCAGCGGCAACTGCAATGGGCGGGGCCAGCCCTTACATGGAACAACCGGGACTTTGTTGGAATGTACATGGAACATGTACATGGAACGCTCTGGCGTTCCAGAGCGTCCTGGCCACATTACATCACTGATATAAGGTATTGGACCACAAAGCAGTGAGCCTGCTCTCCTACTGAACTACAATCCCCTCCCTGAAAGACCAGTAAAAGTCTTTTTAATAATTAGAAGGGTATGGTTTCCATACCAGCTTTATGTGGAAGTAAACCCCATTGAATCACTAGGACGTATAGAAAATGGGTACCAGTTGGGTTAAAAAATTATTCTTGCTTCAGCCTCTACACAGCTAACAATATTATTTCCAGGTTTCCAATCCAAGGGGACTAAAGTCATGATGAGGAGAAATAGTCAGGATTACCCACAGGGATGGCCCAAACATGAGGCAGGGTGAACTGCTAGCCCCTGCTAACTGGGCAACAGGCACTTTTTCAAGGGGTGTTCCTTTATTTTTAGCTGGGGGAGAGTAATTGTCCCTCTTCTTCACCCCAGCTTTACTAGTGGCTGTGGCTGGTGGTGTTCTGTATTTTTTAGACTGTGAGCACTTTTGGGACAGGGAGCCATTTAACTTTATTATTTGCCTGCAAACTGCTTTGTGAACTTTGTGTTGAAAAGTGGTATATAAATACTGTGGATGGATGGATGGATGGATGGATGGATGGATGGAACTGGCTGCTTCAGCAGTGGGCTGGAGGTCACAGTGAGCTGGGGTGATAGATAGATATCCTACGTAGGCATCCCATGTCACCCTTGAACTTCTGGAACACTGTCAAAGGTAAGCACCACTGCCCCGGATATGCTCCAAGGCAGGAATGTCTCTGTGGTGATGGAAACATGTGTGCAAAAAAGCGAGGGGGTGACAGAGGGGATGTGCTTCGGTGTGTAGGAGGATCAGATCAGAAATGCAGAGGAAAGTTCTTTGCAAGAGCTGCACTAAAATGAAAGTGGGGTGGGGGAGCTCAGTCACATCATATCTATATTGCTGTTTCAAAACCGAAGCATGTGTATGGTTCAGTGTTGGAGGAGTGTCCGGCGAAAGCACTACAGTCACAACCCACTGGGAGCAGGATTGTGTTCTCATGCAGCTTCAATTCATTTCAAAGGGATGAGGGAAAAAATTTCTCAATGAATTGTGCCCAAAATTTAGAATGGGGATGGGGAAAGATTCCCAAATGGTTGCGCACTGTATTTATGGTGGTTGTTGTTGTTTTCTCAATTATTGCTTTCTTTTCAATCTGTATGCTCTCTGGACAGTGAACAATAAAAACAGTTCAGACAATAAAGCGACAGATACATTAAAACAGATAAAAACCACAGCAGTACATTAAAATCAAATTGAGCAAATGTCTTAAAAGCCATGGGAAAATCAGGTCTTTGCCTGGCACCTAAAAACGTATACATAAGAAGGGCCTCTATGGGGAAGGATGCTGGGAGCAGAGAGGTTCCCTTCCCGGGGTCCTTTTTGCCTAGCCAGTGTAGAAGACGCAAGAAGAATGGAGGAAGCAATTGTGGTAACACACAAGAAAAAATTGTGAGGGTGGACCAGGGCTTTTATCAGGGGTACGTGGTGGCACAGCGGGTTAAACTGCTGCTGCTGGGCTTTCTGACCAGGTTGGGAGTTCAAGACTGCGTGATGGAGTGAGCTCCTATTGCTTGTCCCAACTCCTGCCAACCTAGCAGTTCGAAAGCGCCTAAAAATGCAAGTAGATAAATAGGGACCACTTCGGTGGGAAGGTAACAGCATTCCTTGCACTATGGCATATAGTCATGCCGGCCACAGGACCACAGAAGCTTGTCCTCGGACAAATCGCCGGCTCTACAGGTTTAGAAACGGAGATGAGCACCGCCCCCTACAGTCGGTCACAACTAGACCATTCGGTCGTGGGGAAACCTTTACCTTTTTACAACGTTTCTGGGGGGGGGGTTACAAAATTTCTTTTGGGCCCTTCCCTTCTCCTTTGGATTATAATTTCTACAAATTGCAATATATAAAACTATGTAGGCTTACCCAAAATGTGAATGCTAGTCTTCACACAATATACACAAACATTTTATGAGATCCCAGGAAATGTATGGCTCCCCTCCTTTGGCTCCCAGGCCCCCCTTTTAACCCCCTGACCCAGACACAGAGCGCAATCTTAACCTGGAGTTAGGCCGGCACAATTAAGCCAGCAAAGTTTGGTTGGCACAAGGGACAATGTGTGTTTGGACCACTCTCGGAGTCAGAGAGGCAAGCACATGGACATGCGCCATCCTCCCTGACTTCAAGAGTGGTCCATACGCTCTTTACACTGGCCCTTGTGCCGGCCAAACTTTGCTGGCCTAACTCCAGGGGAGAGTAATTGTCCCTCTTCATCCCTGCACAGTGTCTTTTCTAGTGGCTGTTGCTGGTGGTGTTCTGTATTTTGCACTTGCAATGTATCCCCTGCCCCCCCCCATGGGCCCTTGGGTTGGGCCATGAAATTTGTCACCACCTCAGGTGGTAGCCTGGATTCTGGATGTTTGCTTCTTCTGGAGCAGCCAAGATGGCTCAGTACAGTGCCACCCACTTGGATGATTTCATCTCATAATGCATTTCCTAGTCAAACTTCAAAGACATTTAAAGCTTCGGTGCACATTGAAGCAGATGATGGGTCTCATAACAGTGCATCTTCTCATTTATGACTAAGCCGCCATTTTTATCACTGCGGAAATGCAGCCGACAACATCGTTTAGCAAAAACTGGTAAAATGTCTGCGATTCCTCATGGTTGGCTTTCAGTAATCCATCATCCTTTTGCAATTCTTGTTTAGGGTGGTTTACTGTAGGGCTAGGAACAGCTTCAGACTACAGTGAGTGAAGCACCTGCTGATTAATTGTCCCAGATCACAACAGAGGCCGACTGTCCCAGTCTGTGGAGCCACTGGCGGTTGGCTCCCAGCCAGCTTGACTGTGAGATGGCTGCCTGAAGCAGCCACATTTGGGTGCTGTGAAAGGACATTATTTAACATTATTATTTGTTAACAGTGGGAGGATTTTGTTACAGTGCCATATCTGGGATCAGCCCAGGTCTGCACTTACTGGGCTGAAAAGCTGTTCTTAAGAGAGTGTATATCACTGGTCTTTTGGATGAGAGTTGTTTCACAGACAGGCTCATTAGAAGCCAGTGATTGACTTATTACACATGAATGAATCACTGAGCCCAGATAGCATCTACCCAAGAGTTCTTAAGGAACTCACTTTTGAATTTGCTGGCCTTCTAACAAAAATATGTAACTTATCCCAAACCTCTGCGGTTATCTCTAAACGTCTGTGCCAGACGATTGGAAAGTGGCCAATTTCACACTGATTTTTAGAATGGGATCTGGCAAATTACAGATCAGGAATGTGTTCTGGACAAACTGGTGGAACACATATTAAAGATACAATTACTAACCATGTAGAACAGGGTTTTATTAATTTTGTTTTTAGTTCAGTGCTTTTACATAATATTTTGTCTTCATCTTGCTCTCTGTCAGGGATGTTTCATGGCTGTGCAACTGCTGCAGTGCAAGAATGCTAGTTTGCATTCCAGGGGTGTCCTTTTGTTATCTCACAATGACTGCATTTCTTGCTTGATGATGTCACTTTGGGCTATGTCATCATTTCCAGTTTAATGAAACCATGTCTGGTGGATCTGGTGGAACACCACATCAGTGCCATTCTAAAAAGTGGGTCCTGGTCTAAAATGTTTTAGAACCACTGATGTACAAGAATGGACCTTGCTAAAGCAGAATCAGCATGATGGAAAGCTGGTTAGGATTGTACCCTAAATGGTGCTACATCAAAAAGGGACTAGAGTTAGGGGAACATGGACAGGTGGTCAAGTTTGCAGACGACCCCAAACTATTCAGGATGTTAGAAACCAAATCAGATTAATGTGAAATGTTCCAAAGGACGTGGGAGAATGGGTTACCATTACTAAATGGCAAATGCATTTCAGTGTAAATAAGTGTCAAGTGATACACACTGGGGCAAGAAATCACAACTTCACATATACAATGATGGGAGTCTAAGCAGTAGGGAAAGAGATCCTAGGGATGTGGTGGGTAACTCAATGAAAACTTAACTCAGTGCATGGCAGTGGTGAAGAAGGCAAATTCCATGCCAGGGTAATTTGGAAAAGATTGAGAACAAGACTACTAATGCCAAATTGCCCCTACAGTAATCTATGGTGTGGCCACATTTGGAATACTGTATACAGTTCTGGTCACCACATCTCTAGAAAGGTATTATAGAGCTTGAACAGGTGCTACAGAGGGCAACCAAAGCAATCAGGCTGGACCACCTTCTTTACAGGCAATGGTGAGAGAGAAGCATGTCTTCTTCACTTGCTTGTGGGCTTCCCAGAGGCACCTGGTTGGGTCACTATAGGACACAGAATGCTGGACTAGATGGGCCTTTGGCATGGACCAGTAGAGCATTCCTTACATCCTTATGCTCAGCGAATAAAATTGATACAGATCTATTTTTCAAGGTACACTGAGTGAATTCAAGTTGCTCACAGCCTATCAGGTTCACCAGTGCAAGAAAGCATGTTGAATGTGAGGTGTGAGGGGAGAACAAGAAAGGCCCTGTGATGGATGCTGTGATCTGCCTCTCACACCATCACGTTCTCTCTCCCACATCACAACCTCTCTTCCGTCACTTCCTTCCACACATGAACACCCACAGGCACACACCCTCTCCTCCTTCCCAGAGAGCATGGCCATTCCTTTGGTTGCCCCAATTTTCAGTGATCACTACTGCATCTGTCTTGACATCCATCTATCATCTTTCGTTCCAGTAAGGCAGGGAGTGACAGAGGAAGTTCATAGTATATTGTCTTATAGTCTGCTTAGTATCCAACTAGCTATGTTGCAGTGATGCAATTGGATACGCGCATCAAGTTTGAATGCCCTGGATTGGATACAATGGCTGGACAAAAGAACTTCCAAGATCCTTCCAGGCCTACGCAAGGGAGAGCCAGTGTATAAACACTAGTCAAACTACTTCCTCTTTTGGTATACAACACCCCAGCTAAACGCCTACAAACGGCATTTGAAACCATGCCACTGAACTGAAACAATGAAATAATGGGAATAAAGGCCAATAAAACCTTTATCTACAGGCAGGATGCGGCAATGATCATATGAGGCAAGACTTGCAAGCCTTCAGGGCAGAGAGCTTTATAGGAAAGGCTTCCAAAATACAAAGACAAATGGAGAATGGCTGTTTGGTTTGTCTCAGCGGGGAATCTTTTTATACAAGAAGGTGGGGGGAGAACCAACCCAATGACGATGGCTTTTTCCTCCCAAAACATTGGAAGGTGGTGGGCCATCTTAGCCATTCAGTGCTGCCTCCATCTTGTGGCTCAGCGGCGCCAGAAATGGAAAACGATTCCTCCAGCCTTCTAAGGCGCAACTGCAGCCTCCTCCGTTTCCTGGCACACACTCTTCCTCGGCGTGTTCGTTACTGGTTCCCCAGCCCCCATCATCTTTGCTGACTCAGAGCTTGCTGGAGATTATTCAGACTGGAAATCACATTGTGTTCTTCTGACTCCATCATTAAACGTTAATTGTTGGAAAGGGGAATCGGCTCTTTTATTTGACCTTGGGGATGCACTGCAAGCAAAAAAAAAGGGATGGGGAAATGTGACAGCCTGGGCCGGGGGTGAGGGTTAGTGAAACAAACACTGGACCAGGAAATCTATTTTCAAATGCTGGTTCATCTATGAGTTTTTCTGAGCATCCCTATACATTCGCTCGTGAGACCCTGGTATATGTGAGTCCAGCACCCAAGGATTTGACTCACTGCAGATACCAATGGATACCAGGTTCCGATTTCAAATGGCTTTAAACTCATCAATACAGTGCCAAAATAGGATTTTCTACTTTTGCATGGCCAAACCGTGCCATTTCAAAGTATCTACTGTATTTTTAGGCTTAAAGAAACACTTCCAGGTTTGCATGGAGCTTTATTTTTCCTCCCAGCATTGTCCCAGAATGCATAGCTGTTTGTGTCTGTTTGGGGGCAATACTGGTGGGAGACACGAGAATTGTGGTGCAAGGCATGGACAGAGCCGGATGCTGGTCAGAGAGCTAGAGCCACAAAACAGAACAGAGTTCAGAAATTCTGCCCATGGTCTACTGGATGTCTATTTAACTGTCTCCTGCGAATACACACATACAGTAGGTGATACCTGCTCATCACAGTGCTGTGTGGATTCTGAATAAATTGCAGGCAAATTGCTTTCTACAGTTGAAATGCACAAGTACATGCATCACTATCATATCAAACTAGATGTTTTTTAGGATACAAACAGCAGTTATTCCAAGTGCATCATTTACTTTGGCAACAACATCCACAAGATAGCCAAGGCTATCCTCCTTCACCTCCTTCACAGACAAGTATGTATCCATCGTTGCTGTCTTCTGCTCTGACTGTTACAGGCTTTATCATACATCATCTCCACAGTCAGGAAATCTCGACCCTGCCAGGAAGCCCCAGTCCCTTGACTCCTAGTAATCATGACTATAAACTTTCATTTAGAATAAGATCAACATGCAATTCTAGGGACTTTGTCCCAAATACCAAAGTTTTAATGCACAATCAATACGCATCTTTCTGAGCAGCCTATACCAGTGGTGTCATCTAAATGATTTAATAACAGGTACTCACTTTTGATTGGCACGTGTCAGGACCCGCCCACCAGAAGTGATGTCATAAGCCGGAAGTGAGGTCGTGGCAGGAAGTGACATGAAAAAAGCCCTTTTTGAGGCCTCAGACAATTTTAAACTGACCCAACAGTTGCAACAGTATTCCACAGCACCCCCAGAACATGATAAGGAGGCCTGGCATCATGTTAAAGTGACCCAACAGTTCCAAAACCCCAGAGCAGCTCATTTTTCAGTGGCAAGGCAAGGCAAGGCTCTGCTCGCTGCCTGCCTGCCTGCCTGGCTCTGAGAACATGCAGGCAACTCAAATGTGCAGGAAATTCAAACGTTGCAGGGGGCGGAGTCGACAAGTGGGTGGGCGAATGGGTGGGGCCAGCCGTAATCCTAGAAACCGGTACTCGCGTACCCCCGCGTACCCCCTGCATGACATCACTGGCCTATACGTTCATACCAAGAATATGGCAGCCCATCTGTAGCTTGCAAACCATTTGGGAACTTATAGAAAGTTTAAGTGTGTTTCACCAACCCTTTTTTCTGCCAAGCACCATGGTGTGGATGGAAACAGGGAGGGCGGGGGAGGAGGGAGAAATTAAACTGGTATCAAAGACCAAAATGAAAAAAATAATAGAACTGTAACAAATAATTACAACTACAGACATGACATACATAATCCAAAGATGTACAGGACTCCATTTTATTCCAGTGAGGAAAGCCAAATCCCATTGTGCTTGAATCTTTGCATCTTGAAGCCTTTATTGTCGTCTGTTAACTGTCCATTTGCTGCGCCTCCTTTCGAGTAGATCTACTAAGGTAAGTTCCTCACATTTTTCCGAGCAATTTAGGGTCAAACTTGACATGATATGCAATAGCATGTCTGTTTCCCCTGACATTTGTTATTTTTAAAAAAATAAACTGCAACCTTGGAGGTTGTGATGTAGCAGGATGAGAAGACTAATTAACTTCTTTCCCTCCAGCCATTCATTTATTCAAAATTACACCTGCAAAGCTGCTGCTTTTCACAGACCTGGAATCTTTTCTCCATTGATGCAAAAAAGCAACAGATGGAGTGATTTTGGACAAACACCTGGTGGGAAAAGTGTGACACAGCCCCTCCACCCAACGTTCTCCTGATCAGAATCTTTGAGGCTGCTTTTTTATTTATAAAACGATCACCAAGTGAACAAGACAGGGAGACTGCATCACATTTAGTCCCTTGTTATTCAGTGTGCCAAACACAATACAAAGACACCAGGTGCTGTGGATCTAAAGGAGGTTTTGATAGGGACTTGTGCAAAAGATCAACCCTCTAGTATCTGAAATTTATTTAATGCAGCACCCATTTCTGCAGGAGTTTGTGAAAGAGGATTTTTCAGTTTGCAGAGAAGCAATCGTAGCAGCCAGATACTTCTGAGCCGGAAATCAGAAGCTTCCAGTACCTCGTGACCCACTTACTCTAAAAAGACCTAACATCTTTGCAAGTCAAATTTCTTTGGCTGCATGGAAGGCCCTGTATATATTGGAGAGTAATCGGAAAGCATATAGCGGAAACAATCCAGTATGCCTCTCAGAGGGAGGAGCATCTTTTGGACTCCAAGAATCATCTTGTGTTGTTTGCAGAAGATTTGTTCAGTTCCTAGAAGAAGAGGAAGGAAATTAGAAGAAGAAATGAGCAAACACAAACAGTAGATAAACACAAAGGTCCCAAAAATTTTGCCCACACCTCAGAGGATCACCAACTGTTAACGTCTTTACTAAATATATAACCTACAATGGAACCTAACAAACCCTCAAAGTGGCTTAGCATACAAACAACATTCAATATATCTCTCTAGGATCACTGATTGGCAGGAATGATCTTTCTTTCCATGTTTTTCAGCTCTCTTTGTTTCTTACTGGGAAAGCAACCAGTCCCGGTTTGTACTGTTTTAGACTCATCTGCAATCACACCTGGTGGCTTCACAGATGCCCACCACACTAACAGTGAAAACAATTCAGAACCTCTGCCGATACAATCCCATCTAAGAATGCAACAATTGTGTTAAAAAATGTTCCATATTTTGGTTGCTTCTAATGGATTAGGGCCCTTTAGAGCTGTTGAGATTTTTTATGATCAATTGGAAGTTGAATTAAAAAGTGGTTCCACATGGAACATTACCCTGCTAATAGAACAAAGAGGCAGTTTTTTCAAGTGGTACTCCTCTTTTATACTATATTTAGTAGGTGAAGAGTAACTGTCCCTCTTCATCACAGCACAGTGTTTTTTCCAGTGGCTGTTGCTTTTTAGATAAGCCTGTGAGCCCTTTTGGGACAGGGAGCCATTTAGTTACTTGATTTTCTCAGTAAACCACCTTGTGAACATTTTTGTGGAAGAGGAGTATATTAAAAACCCTCAACACCACCACCGAGCTATATTTCCAATGAAATTCCTGCAGTACCTATCCCCATAAGTAAAATCCCAACAAATGCAATCCTATAGATGTTTACTCCGATATGTCCTATCAGTGGCATACCTAAGGCATCTGCAACCCGGGGCAAAGAAGATTTTGTAGCAACTCCACCATCGGTCCACAACAAAATCAAATTAAGTAAGTAAATAAATAAAAGGTTTTCTGGTTAATTGGCCATAACGTTTGATAAAACACAGATATTCCAATGAGGTCTGTTTCATTGCAGTCAGCATTAAATTACCTTTCCAATGATATATAGCATGATGGTATTATTCATACATACCAAGGTTTTCACAATTTTGGCCACTAGTGTCAAACTCAGCTTGTTGCTCCCCTAAAGCTTGTGCCTGGTACAATTGCTACCCCCTGCACTCACTTAGCTACGCCACTGAGTCCTATTATGCTCAATGGTGCAGATACCAGGTAAGTGTTCATAGGATTGCAGCCCAAGTACATTCAGCAAAGGTTCTGCTTCTCCCTGCAGCTATTCCATAAATTTTTAGTTTCCTTCTTGCCTGTTTGTTTAAAGTGGCTTTTGCCTGTCAGCTTTTGCAACTTTAAATAGTTGCTTCATTCCTGAATTAACACTTGATTAGACAGCTCTAGTACTGGGTATGAGGTGGGGAGGTCAGGCAAGGGACTGATTTCCACTCTGCAGCAAAGGCAATTACTTATTAATTGTTTTCTTTAACCACAAAAATAAAAACAGAACAAAATAATTAGTGAACTGCTCTGACGGCAAAAACAAAGCCTGTAATTAAAGCCCACCCAGCCCATCAAGTAAGAAAAACTGATTAATTAAGAGCTCATTTAGGAATGCTGGCCAAAAGAACAAAAGAAAAATAATTGAAGTGTCAGAAAAGCAGAAGCCAGAGGAAAATTAAAGTGGTTTTTATGTCTTGAGATGCCTCAGGAGCCCTTTGCCAGTCCACACTGGAAGGCTGGCTCTGTAACTGCATTTTAATTCAGCTGAATCACTACAGTCAGATCTGAAAAAAGGAGGAGGACAATATGTCAAAAATTGTGATGCAACAGATCAGCAGCTTCACCATCGGGACATTCTACAAAAAACGAGTGAAAGAATGATGTCTGTTCTAAATTATGGGGAAGGAAACTTCAACTTAGAATATCCCAAGTTTTTCTTGTGAACTTCTTCCAGTTCACAACTTCTTCCAATTCTTCCAAAGATTCAACATGCATCTTACACACAAGTACAGGATTTGATTCTGGGTACGGAATGTCAGCATCCTGATAATCTCAGATTTCCTTGTTCAAAAGGGGAAATGTGCTAGTCTTTGTTAAATACATAGTAATTTAGTATATACTTCAGATCTGTTAAAATCTCTACAACAAAAAATTAGAGGTGAGAAAACTGTTGGGATAGGACTTTAAGACCCACCCATAGCTCTCCCCACCGACAGCAACAGCAGAACAAATTTTGCAAAGTAAGATAACAGAATGCAGCTGTCCTTCCATTAGTGTAGATCAGCTGTTCCCAAAGTGCCATGACAGTGGCAATCCTGGGGGCTCGCCCGCCCTGGGGCAAACCCCCAGTCGGCCACTCCCTGTCTTGGAAGTAATTGTGGGGATGGCATTATGTCATCACAATCACTTCTGCTTGTAGCACTGCAAATCTGCTCGGCTTTGCAGTGCTAGGAGCCTCCGATACACGGTGGAATCTCGCGCCACTTCAAGGTTGCAGCAGCACAAGATTCCTCCATGAAGCTGAGGAACCAGGCACCACTGTAAGAAATTGGCTGAGTATCGGAGGGGGTAGGCACTGCTTGAAGTGGCACCTGCCCCCTCCAATGTGCAAAGAGGATGCCAGTAGAGGCAGGGGGGAAGGTTGTGATGCCACCCCCCTGCAGGGTGGAACCCAGGGGCATTTGCCACCAACAACCCCTCCACAGTATGCCATTGGGTCATGACCTGACATTGGGAACCAGAACTGGTGACACAGTGATGCTATCACCTTAGCGCCATAGGGACGCCCTTTGCCCCAGGTCCCACCCCCATAAACACTTACCTGCAGACCCAAAGTCTGAGTAGGATTTTGGGATCTGCTGGTGTAGGCATTTAATTTGTTTCTTTGCATGTGCAATATAGTATATAAACACAGCCCTGGGTTGGACCAACAAAATCCGTTGTTCAATGCTGCTCCTTACTTGATGCTGCCACCTTCCCTGGAGTGGGGGGGCATATGTGTGCATGCAAGCATACACCCCCCTGCCAAGAAAACAGGACTCCTTGCTGTGCTCTGTCCTCAGTTTAAAGTTTAAAGGGAAAATGTCCTTTTAAATTTTAAACTCTGTGGAAGGAAGGAGTATGGGGAGGGAACCAAATGATTTGATTTTAGTTTCAATGGCTCATGTCAACCCAAATCCACCACCCTCTCATTCCCCTACCATCTGCCGCAAGCCAAATCACATCGCTGGATGGTTGGTCCAGATATGATATTGACCTAAACACTGCTGGAGGTGGTTGACTGCACAGAGTGCCACAAGACCTACAGTACAATTTTTACTTCCTGCTGCATATCCTTGTTGGTTACCTGGCTTCTGAACTATCTCCTAGTACTGGGTCATCACTTTTCCTGGACTGTTGGTTCAACCGTGAGATCACCAAAAGGTCTTGCAATCCATGGTGGTGATTAGGCCTTCGTGACATTAGGTGAAGACTGTGGTACTTTGCTGGCATCCTATGAGAAGCATTTCTTCTGCCCAAATGGACGTCTCTTTGGAGGGAGGCACTTTCTGTGTAAAACAAAAAACATATCCTATGTTCTGCAACTGAACACTTATAGCAGTATGCTGTGGACCTTTCTTAGACCTATCATACAGAGCAGAAATGCTGGGGAAGGGTGGATGTCAATTCCAGGCCATGTTGAAGCACATAGGGCAGTGTTATTCAAACTGTGGGTTGGGACCCACTTGGTGGGTTGCGACCTGATGTTAGGTTGGTCATGGAAAGCTGGGAGCAGCCATCTTGGAAACTGCAGACCTTACTCTTGTTAGAATCCTTTTGTGAGTGTTAACAGTTTGAATTTTCAAGTGAGGTTTTTTTTTAAATTGTTTTTAGTTCAGTGCTTTTACATACTATTTTGTCTGAATCTTGTTTCCCTGTAGACAGTATAATTGCTGCAGTCTAGTAATGCCAATGCATTTCAGGAGTGTCATTTTACTATGTTACAATGAGAGCACTTCCTGCTTGATGATGTCACTTCCTGCCACAAACTCACTTCCAGGTTAATGACATTACTTCCGGTAGATCCTGGCCCTAAGTCTAATCACTACTACACCTCCACTTCTGGAGGGGTTGATATAGGGAGCGGTATGCCACATGGCCCCCCTGGCAGTGGTGGCACTCCACACATGTGTAGAATAATCTACATGGTCATACTTGCCATACCACTTGCCATACTACCACTGGTTGAAAAGCACTGATTTATGAATACTCTGTTTTATGGTTAAAGCAGAACTGGATAATGGCTGGGCACAAGGAACTATGAGACAAGGACTCAGGTTCTTTTGTAGTTTTGGGCCAGCTGTCTTGACTACTTGAGCCACTTAGATGACCAAGATGACAAGGGTCCCTCAAGTTTTAATGGTAACCCCCATTTCAAATGCTTCTTGAGATATTTTGAGGAATAAATGTAACAGCATTTGCAAGAGGAGGCTCAATTTAATATTGAATTTAATGAAGAGTCCTATAGTTCCTTAAAGACATTTATATCAGCACAAGATTTTCTGGATTACAGCACATTTTATCAGATATTAGTCCAGTAATTCAAGATCTTCAAAAGGCACATTCATTGAGATTTTGCATTTAATTTGTGAATGAAGTTAAAAGCAACTGTTGAACAGTGCAATCTTAAGGTGTGCTTGAGTCAGCGCAGTCACCCCCATGCTGGCTCAAAGTGCCGCAAACGTGCCATGGCCTCCAGTGACTCAGAAGACCTCCAGATGCGACCATTAGGTCGCATCTTTTACGGTCAGATTTCACTGTTCATGGTTTTTGGCATCCATGGTGGCTCCAGGAACAGAGCCCCCATGGATGCTGAGGACCAATCTGTATAAGTGAATATATTTAAAAGCGACTATTTAACTAACAGTGCAATCCTATGATGTGCTTGATTGGACTTCACGGCCTAACTGGCACATTTGCGACACTCTGCACAGTCCTTTATGCAGTGGTGGGATTCAAATAAATTAACAACCGGTTCTATGTCCTTCAGGACAGCCGCTGCCTTTCTTCCCTCTCCCAACCTAAAATTAACAACCGGTTCTGCAGAACTGGTGAGAACTGGCTGAATTTCACCACTGCCTTTACGGCACAGCTGCACTGTCTGAGTATACCTTAGGATTGCACTGTCAATCAGATTAAAAAAGCTGAGTCAAAGTTTAAAACAACAACAGCCTTGATTAGTTGATATCCCCAAGCACAGTGCTCCTTAAGTTAGCTATTATCCCAAGATCTCCAACACCTGCAGGCTAATGCAGAAGTCCTTTCCTTCCCACATGCAAAATGCCCATGCAGATCTTACTACTGACTCGC
Organism: Lerista edwardsae; assembly: GCA_029204185.1. NCBI lineage: Eukaryota > Metazoa > Chordata > Lepidosauria > Squamata > Scincidae > Lerista > Lerista edwardsae. Next base: position 1,395,644 of record JAJKFI010000075.1, on the reverse strand, counting down.
AGGCTTGAAAATGGTGGTGGTGGGGTTAATACTGCTGAAAAGCTCTATCCATCTGAACACTAGCAGTCAGATCTGTTGTCCAGAAGTTGTGATTCTGGATAAGGTTGCCTCCTTTCTGGGGTACTAGCAGGGTGGAACCCCAGGCCTTCACCTGCTTGACCATACTGACTGGACATCTGATGCTATGATTTTTGTTTCTACTTTGGATTGTTTTGTGTTCTTTTGTTCTTATTTTTGTAGTTATCTATGCCAATAGAGGTCTTTGAAATGGAATTGACTTGGGAGCACCAGTCCCCAAATGTGAACTGTCTTAGATGCATTCTACTCCTGAGGAAGAACACATGGGACTCAAAAGCCTGCAACACTGAAAAACATCCAGGTGGCCCTATCCAGTATTTCATGTTCCACTGGACCAATGTTGCTACAAACACCCTGATCTACCCTGCATTTTTAAAATATGCACAAGGTACTCAGAAGATGGGATGGCACTCACGTGCTCGACTGGGGAGCTGACAAGGTTGATGTTGCAGGCAAAGTCCAACCTGTTTATCCACTGCAGTGAAATTCATCTTGTTGAAGAATTTTGAGATAAAGAGGGCTTTCTTTTCTTTGTCATTCTCTGGCAAGTTCGCTTTCGCTCTGGGGGCAGGTGAGCGTGAGGAGCCTCGGCTTTCTCTAACATGAAGTCGAAAGGAATCTACTCCGAAAGGATGAAAGGTTTTAACAGCTGGAACTCCGCAGAAAACAGTGTCACTTGCTGTTGCACTCTCTGCACGATGTTGCATCATGGTTGGAAATGGTTTGGGAGGGTTTGGGCTATGCTTATCAGATGCATTTGCAATCTCATCCAGTAATTGGAGCTGGTAGGGAGAGAAGGAAGATCTGTGATACAGGTCTGCACGGTTCATGCCTGACAAAGTCTTGAATAATCCTATGCTGGATTGAACTGCCAGTCATGGCTGCTGGCTATGGAGCAGACTTCCACTGTCGCAAAATGGCCACTGACAATGCATGGAGTGCTCTGGTGGCGGCCAATTTGGGAGCACTGCCACTAGAGGGGGCAGCACTTCCCATCCATTGCCAGACCTGTTCGCAGCCGCTGGAACAAAGGCTAAGGAGGGGATGAGGAGGGGTGAAACAGGGCTGGGAGGCTGCAGGAGGAGCTGGATCTGGTGGCAATGGCACACGCTGGATCCTATCCTCCCTTTTGGCAGCCTCCCCACCCCTTTCTTTCCTTAGATTTGTGCCAGCTTTAGATCTGCCACAGGTCCAAGGAGATCCACTGCAGAATGAGAAGCTTATAGAGTTAAGGGGATTTGAATTCCCTTTCCCCTCTGAAGCCTCCCAATCTGCCCATCACAGCCCCCCTCCCGCCCCCATTGAATACACACACTGATAGGATTTGTCGCTCAGAAGCTGATTCAATTGTGACAATATGCTTTTCACGCTCAGCTCTCGTATTGAAATGACCTGAACCACCTAAGTGTTTATAATGTGAACAAACTAACTGGCACTTAGTCCTAGGTGGCTACCTTCTACCACATATTTAATTCCAATTGGTAGAAATGCCTAGTTAACACAACAATGGGAGTACTTGGAATCAATTTCATGAATCCATTTCTAATCTGATCCAGTAGAATTTCAATCAATCAATAGTACCATTTGTTGTATTAGCTAAAAGCAGTATTTATATACCGCTTTTCAACACGAAGTTCACAAAGTGATTTACAGGCAAATAATAAAGTTAAATGGCTCCCTGTCCCGAAAGGGCTCACAATCTAAAAAACAACAATGCAGAACACCACCAGCAACAGCCATTAGAAAAGACACTGTGCAGGGGTGAAGAGGGACAATTACTCTCCCGCTGCTAAATATAAGAGGAACGCCACTTGGAAAAAGTGCCTCTTGCCCAGGTAGCAGAATTTCCAATGTTATTCTCCCTTTCATAGAGACATTATATCCAAATAGCATTGTACCAAGCTGAGAAGACTCACTGGCAGGCAAAACATTTTGGACCAAAAACATACTCTTGCCTGATGTGGCAAGATGTGCCTGATCTGAGATTTGAGATCCAGGGTAGCAGTAATATATGATAATATAATCACAGTTTGTTACTTACTGTCGATCCAAAGCACACATCCGTTGCAGAATGATGATTGCTAATGGTGTCCGTCAGTTCTGGACTGGAGTTGTACTGCTCTGGGATCCTGGATGAGTTCCGTCTAGTAAGGTCAGGCACAGAACTGTAAGGCCTCACAGGTTGGCTTTCAGGTGCATCCAGAGTGCTGACTGTCCTAGCGCTCTCACGCTGTTTCCCAGGGTTCCCTTGTGGGGGGATTCCCGAGTTATTACAAGCCACTTCTTTCTTGAATTCTTGCTCATCTGAGAAATTTTCAAGCAGAAGGGCGGTCCCAGGTCTACATTCTGTACAAACTGGAGGCTGAAAAGGGAAGGAAAAGAAAGCCAAAACAGCATTACATTCAAAGCCAGAAACTGAAAATCTTGAGCGTTTGAGCCCCTTTGCTAAGAGCCTTGATTCATTTGATTCATTGCTAAGAGCTTCAATAATCATCAATATCATCAGCCTATTTATATATATTTCTGATTTTAAAACAGACCAGAAATTATGCAGTTTAACCAGTTTTTACAGTAAAAAAAATATTATTAAGCACTATCCAGTTACAAAGATGTAACTGTAATGTAATGAATCAATTCTGCCCTTATAGGATTGGGCGGCCAGTCTACACTCAGCTAGCATTGGCCTGGGAGCTGTAGAATCGACGCAGGGGTGCCAGTTGGCACCCCCCATCAGCGCTAAGGACATGGCGCTGATGCAATGTTGTATCGGTGCTACGTCTTATGTAGGATTGCTCCCTGAAGATTCCTGGGATAGGGCCTACCTTTTTCACTTTGTATGGCGCCATGTACTGCAATAGTGCCTCACAAACAACAGATAAAAATAAAACGATGGATAACAAAGGGAGAAATTTTGACACATCATCATCCCATCCATCTTCCAAGGCATTATAGTGCCATACATGGCTCTTTCCAATACACTTACCTTAACTCTGCAAGGTATTTTAGGCGGAGGGAGGGAGAGAGACTGGCCTAAGGTTATCAAGGATATTTTGTGGCTAATTGGGGTTTTTGAACCAAGACTTTGCCAGTCCTAGTCCCAAGCTAGCTAACCACCACACCATTAAAGAAGTGGACATAGAATGTCTGCTATATCATGAGACCATGTGATTTGCTGGCCATGCCTCCTAGTAGTGGGAGGGGCTTATTCCTCTCCCAGAGAAGTTAGAATGTTCATGCAAGCCTTTCTTGAAGTGATCTAGACGAAAAAAGAAAGAAACGTAATAAGCAGAGAGAGGGTGACTGCTTCCTAGGCACAGGCCAAGGGCCAAGAGATAGGAGAGTCAAAAAAACTAATAGCAGTTGCAGAAAGATAAGGATTGCACAGTGAATAAGGATAAATAATAAAGGAATGGAGAAATGGAAAGATTGACACATGAAGACATTGGCTGCAAGTGTGATAGAAAACCAACCTAAAGATGTAAGAAGATTTACATGGCAATAACATATGAGAGAGAGGGGGGATCCAATCAGCTATTTCCAGTAGACCAGAGAGGGAAGATCAAGCAGGGATGGGATACAAGGAGGAGGCAACAAATCTGAGACAAGCTGAGGTGAGCAAATCACGGCCACAGGTTTTTGACCAAAAATGAAAGAGTGAATCGGGCAGATTTTGAAAGAGAAGATGAAGAAAGAGGTTACTCTACCCTCATGGTGGGTAGTCAGATATAATCTGAATGATTTTGATTGTTTGGAGGGTAACTTGAATTAAATCTCATTATTTTCTGTGGGGCTTAGGGTGCAATCCTATACTATACATTGGGCCGCAATGTGCTTGCGAACATCAATAGTGCCAATGAGGTGGTGCTAACCGGCACCCCCATGCTGGCACTAGTGCCATTGGGTTAACGCTAGCAGCAGCGTCGGCCCAATGGTGCCAGGAGAAGCGCCAGAGTGTTGCTCCAGCGCCACAGTGCTGCTCTGCTAGTACAAGAGTGAATCTGGGCATGGGGGGGGGGAGGTGGGAAGGAGGAACTGGGTGGGGGTGGGTGGGCCAGTAGGTGTGCCGGCCCAGAGAGGGGGGCAGCGATGGGATGCAGCCAGTAGGCTGCATCCAAGCCTCCACCCCCAGGCCACGCAGCCCCGATTTGGTCCACACGTCGGCTCTGCATCTGCTATCCAGGAGGCGCCGATCTGAGGAAACCAGTGGGGAGTCTGGAGCCAATGGGGAGGAAGCCAATGGGGAGGCTCCCCAGCGCACCAAAGCTGTGCGCCTCACAGCCCACCGGCCTCACTAATCCAGAGCAGTTTAGGATTGCACTCTTAATTTAGCCCCACTATGTGCAGGACGGTGCTTAAGCCAAGTTACCCTGGCAATGACATTTGATGGGGGTTGGTAATTGTAACTGACAGCCCAATCCTATGCCTGTCTACTCAGAAGTAAGTCCCATTATATTCAATGGGACTTACTCCTGGGAAAGTGTGTTTAGGATTGCAGCCCGAGTCAAAATGAAATGGGATTTTCCATTTCCTTACCCATTCTTCCAGAAGTACAAACGAGAAAAAAAGGGGGGGGGACAATGCATCAGTCAAAATTGTTGTGTCTCAGTCCTACCTGGGCAGAAATTTGTACCACAATTGCTCTGTTAGGCATCTTTTGCCTACACATCTTTATCTTTTCTCCACCAGACTCGCCCTGCAGCTCAGCCTTCTTGTCTCTGAATAGAGAGGTTTTCAGCTCCTGCTTGTGACGCAGCTCCTGGAGCTGTTGCCTAGTGATGACAGTGTAAGAAGGGTTTTAAACAGACAGTATGGGGGGAAAACGCTGCATGCTCCAAAGATCCATTGTCAAGACGCTATACTGAATCTGTGAAACCCGTGATTCCCCATGGTCTTCCAAGCATAATAAAAAAGGCTGGATAGGGCTCACTGGAGATGCTATGGGGCTTCCGTATGGCCTTGCTATTAAGCCAAGCCCAGATGATTGCCCGGGATACCCTCACTGCCTTGTGCTGTACAATAGCCTTCTCCAGAGGACTAGGGGCCTTGGTAAGTTGATCTGTGGAGGCCTAGATCCATTTCAATATCAGCATCACTGTATATTATGGTAGACAGAGGTGGGCAGCATAAGGTACTGAATGATTTTTGGTTGGAGCGCGCACACGCGCACACACACACACACACAGAGAGAGAGAGAGAGAGAGAGAGAGAGAGAGAGCAATTCCATATTACATAAAGACTTGGGGATGTGCAATTTGCTAACTAGTTAAAACAAGCCAGGATATTAAACCATAGTCTGATCCTAATTAAAACAAGCTACAATATTGAAGTCTAGCTACTTAACAAACAACAGTTCCCCAGTTCAGTATGTAAGGCAGAACTGCAGCTTAAGGTGAAAACCCTCGTGTGTAAAGAAGGAGTGCATGAGTCCATGACTCTCTTAAGCTCACATTTGTATGAACCACGGTTTCCAATTCCATCTGAATCAGCTATAGCCTTCGTTAAGAATAAAACCTCATGGACTGCCAAGAAGGATCTGGGAAATACCCGGATGTGTTGGGCTCAAAGCAGGGTTAGTATTTGAATTAACAGCACAATCCTAAAAGGCATGTAGTGCTGATGTGCTTAGCGCTGTGCTTAGCGCTGACACGGGGGCACCAAGCAGCACCCTCATGTCAGCGCTAAAGCTCTGAAGCTACAGAGAGCCTCCCTTGCACCAACCAAAGCCGGTTGGAGTGAGGGGGGCTCTGTGCCGAGGCAGCACGGGGATTGGTGGGAGGGAGGGAGGCAGGGGTGGGATGTGGGCGGCACAGGAGGTGGCCATACGGCCACATCCTAAGCCTGCCCGCGAGGCCCCAATTCGGCCCCGAGGCCCAGAGCACATAGGGGAGGCGCCAGCCTCTCCTAAACAGCATTGGATATGCCGCTGGCCCGTCAGCCTCGCCAGTCCAGTGCTGTTCAGGATTGTGCCCTAAATCTTGCTGTACATTGTACAGTAATGGTACAATTGCTGTGGGACTAGAATTGCTGCTGCACTCATGGCCTGTACATGTTGTAAGTGTTGCAAAGACCCAGAAAAACACCAATGCTCTGACCCCTCCCGCCCAAAAAACTGACCCAGTGAAGACTGCCTTGAACTTAGGAAAGGACAAGAATAAACGGTTACTTAGCAGCACTGTTACGGCCTATATATAAGGCCATAAACTTTCTGAATTTAACAGTAGTTTATTTAACAGGAGACAGGTTCTCTACCTAGAATTTCTCTCCCTTACCTGGCATATTCCTCGCGTGCCCTGGAAGCTGCCGTTTCCTGGAAAATTGAATTATTATGTTGGAAAAACTTGTCGTATCTGTCTGAATCAGAACTGGGGTAAATGCGGCGATAGCCTCCTGTGTGTTTTTCTTCATATTTCTCTGCTTGCTCAAGCCAAGCTGCCTGGCAGTTCTTGTATTCCTCGGCCCTGATAAAATCATCCAAGTAAAACTATTAAAAAATCCCCAGAGAAAACATCCACAGTGGAAGATCTTCCCCTTTTGTGTTCAGATTCACATTTCAAAAACCTTTAATGGCATAAAATAAACAAAGAACAAATAACAAAAGGCAGGCAATCCATATACATACTACTTTTGAATGGCTGCCTCTCCATAATACAGGGAAGGAAAAATAGATTAAAATAAAATTAAGAGCACTCTACAATTTTTCGACGTCTATTGTTAGTTTTTACAATAGAGAAAAGAAAATCCGCTACATATTGAATAAGGCTTTTGTGTTCATGTTGCCTGTTGGGAGCTTTAAATGGTATTGTTTATCTCTGTGCATAAAGACAAAACATCATCTATCTTTTGAACAAGGTTAACATATATAAAACCATACCTGGATAAAATGTGAAAATAGCCACCTATCTCTTTTACTTCTTTACTGGATACAGAAAGTTCTGAAGCAAATCAGTTGCCAGGAAGACATACAGCTCAGCCCTGCTTGCTCCTGCCCACCACCTACCACTTGGAGGAAGGAAAGATCCACCCTACCAGATTCCCTGGGCAGGGTCACAGCTGACCCCCTTTCCCTTCCTTGCTCCCCTCATAGCAGGAAGGTAAGATGGGCAGAAAGGAAACAGGGTATTGCCACAGTTCCTGACAGTATTTTCCACCAAGGCTCTCCTCTCATTCACTCCAAGATTTCTCCAGATGAGTGAGGACTTATGTCCGCAAATGACATCTGGAAAACTGTAAGCAAGATCCATAGTCTACCTCACTTGCACTTTTTGTGCACATCTTCCAGGTCTATACCCTTCCCTTTTATACATATGATGCTGCTGAGGAAACCCAGCTTGAACCAAGGATAAAGAAGAGCTACACATTTTAAAGACATACTCTGTTCTTTTAAACTGGGGCATGCACAGGGTCAATGATGCTGTCTCCTCTGTGCTGAGCATGCTCTGCACTGCTTACAAAAATGGTGAGCAGCTCTAGCTTTATGCCTAACCTTTGCTGAAAGTTATAAAGTTCTACTACATTCCGCAGAAAAGTAGAGCACCAGAGATTTTTAAAAGGGTGATCTTCAAGTCCTGAATGTATGACCTGAATGATTAAACCTGTGTAATAACATACATCTTCATTGTTTTAGGAGAAAATAGATAAATACAAAACCTGAGCCTGAATTTCTGGGAGAACAAAGCACGCACAGAATCTTACAACAGAGAAGGATAAAACGAAAGCAAAATGAAACATAACAAATAGTGTGTGGTCTGAGTCACTCTCAAAGGTAGTGAATTGCACACTAATACATTCGTATCTAAGGTATACTAATAAATTCATCTGCCTGTGCAGCCTTTTGAAAAACACAGTTAGCTGTTGTTTAGATGCTGTGTTCCTTTCTATTCTGTGTGTCAGCTACTGCTGCATTACAAGAAATCAGCTGCTAAGGCTAGAACTAGGTGCTGCATATACATGCAGATGCAGATGAAAATTGCAGTTGGCAATGCAGAACTTGGTGTGGAAAGTGGTGCATTGTGATATCAAGATATGGATAAGAAGTTTTCAACGTTAGGTGTGGAGATAGCAGTTCTTTTTTCAGCAGTAGCTATGCATATACTGCAATGTCTCATGCTAGCGTAAGTTGCCAAATAATGTGTTTGTAAACCTTGCTAATTTATGTTCTGCATGTACATGTTGTTGCAGTTTCACATCTCACAGTCCAGAACTGGCTGAAACTGGCATTCCGTCTCTCCGTCTGAGGATCAGATAGAACACCTGTGTGTCCTTCAGCAGGCAGCTTCCCAGCTTGTTAAGGATAGTAGCTGTACTCCCTTTTAAGATAGTGTAGAATAAGCAGGCAGTTTCACACGGGAAGCCCTGGCTGGAAACACTGCACATTCCCATGAGCTCATAGTGTTCTAAGAGTCACCCCATTGGGTAAAATGGGGCACAAGGGGTCTTCAGGTATCCACCTACCAGATACACTCTGGCTGCATCCCTTTGTTCTGTTGTTAGAAGGAGTTTTTCACTGTGTGTGCTTAAGATGTAAAGCTACACTGAAACGCCGCCTGCGAGCGGCCCAGACCTTACCGGCTTCCTAGCCGGCAGATTGAACCTTTGTACCTTTCTTACTTTCGCTACAATAAAGAGACTTTGTTATGGAAATGTGGCGATTGCTTCAGTCCTTCGCACCGGAGCGCTAAGGCAAGCGCTGAAATGGGTCTCCAAGCCCCCAACTCTGCTACTATTTACACAAATACACAACAGGTTATGGTTTCCAGCGCACGCCGCGCTGCGGAAGAGTCAGCCGTAACCCTGCAGGGGCTCGCCGAGGACCCGATCCGCGGAGCAGAGCGGAGCGAAGACTGAACTGTGAATGCGGCTGCATCCTCCAACTCGCCGACACCCTAACAGATGTCGGATGAGGAAGGAGCCACAGGTGGAGTGAAGGAGGAGGAAGACCTCGAGAACGGATCCGAGGGAGAGGACGTTGGCGTCCAAGGAGAACCCGAGCAAAGCGAGGAAAGCGGAGAGGGCGAGTCGGAAGACGACGATCTCGGACCTCTCCTTCCCCCAGCGGGGCCTCCCGACGGCCAAGCGCCCGCCCCGCCGCCGCCGCTCGTTCCCGGGCAGGGCGCTTTCCATCCTCTGCCACCGCCTCAAATACCACCGTTGCAGCCCGCTGCGCCCGGGATTGTGATGGCGCAGCAACCCCCCGCCGCCGCGACGGCGCCCTTTGGCATTCAAGTTCCACTCCTCAACGACAGCAATTATGTGCAGTGGGCTCATAAAATGCAATTGCTGTTGGAACGCGAGGACTTGTGGCAACGCACGCAAGCGCTTCCTGCAGCCGGAGATGCCGCAGAGGCGGCCGCCGACAGGAAGGCGAAAGCCACTATCGGGCTTGCAATCTCTGAAGATCTTTTGGTTTACGTGAGGGACCTTGCACACACTAAGCACTATTGGGACACCTTGAAGGAGCTGTTTGCACGCGCATCCCTCACCTCCAGCATGGTTCTGACACGCAAGTTGTGGCGGGCGCGTCTAGAACCGGGGGGCGACTTACGAGTCCACCTGAGAGCGATGCAGCAGAACCTCAAAGACCTAGAAGCAGTCGGGGAACATGTGGAGGAGCGCCTCAAAGTGTTTGCGATCCTAAATTCCCTGGATGAAACGTGGGACATGTTTACCCTAACTTTGGAAAGCATCCCAGCAGTGCAATTGACTGTCACCTTTGTGGTCGCACGGCTTCTCGAGGAAGCAGACAAAAGGAAAGACAATCAAAGAGAGCGTGAGTTCAGAAAAGGGAAAAACAACAATTCTGGGAAAAAGCAGCAGCAGCAGCAGCAACCCAGAAATGAGTCCCAGGCACAGGTATGCTCCAGTGTGCGCCAGTGCTACGTGTGTGGTTCCATCCATCATCTTGCCCTCCAATGCCCCAAGAAGAAAGGAGGAACCAAGAAGAAGAAAAAGCCCCATGATGAGCAGAGCACAGGGCAAGGAAAGCCTCATGCACAGCAACCCAAAGCGAGCATCGCGTTTGTGAGTTCAGCGGAAGGGGTGCGCACGCGAGAATCCTGGTTGCTTGACTCGGGAGCAAGTCATCACATTGTGACTTCTGCAGACTTGCTCACGAGTAGGCGCGAGACTGACCGTGAAACTGTTGCTCTCGCAAATGGGAAAGCAGCTCCTGTGAGCTGCGCTGGAGACGTGTTTCTGCCTCAACTGCAGACCACCTTGAAAAATGTGCTGTGCGTGCCAACGATGTCCAGGAATCTGCTCAGCCTTGGCGCTCTCCAGGAAGAAGGATTTACAATTACTTTCCAAGACAACACCTGCACTCTGAAGAGGGGGAGTCTCTGTGTGACGGTACCCCGAGTGTATCGGCTGTTTGTGCTTGGAGCGCAGGCGAAGGAAAAGCAGCAGGCAAGTGCGTTCTTCAATCAACCGAAGCACGGACTCTGCCCGCATCTGTGGCATCTGCGCCTAGCACATTTGAACCATGACTATGTGAAGAAGACAGCTGAACTTGTGCGCGGAATGGACTTGAAAGATTGCGACGCATTTGTAGATTGTGAGGTGTGCAAAATCACTAAATCGCATCGCGCAAGCATCCCGAAGCGCAGCAGCCGCCAGACTCAGACTCCCTTCCAGCTGGTGCATATGGACTTGATTGGGCCATTGAAAAAGACAGCTGGGGGGGCGCAATATGTTCTTACCGTTGTGGACGATGCTACCAGGTACAGTTTTGCATTTTTGATGCGTCAAAAGTCTGAGGCGTTTAATAAAATTCGCAATTGGGTCAAGTGGGTGGAGAGACGGTTTGAGCATCCCGTAGTGGCAATTCAAACCGACCGGGGAGGTGAATTTCTCAGTGGGGAGATGTCTCAATGGTTGGAAAGGCAGGGCATCACTCACAGACTCACCGCTCCTCGCACCCCAGAACACAATGGGGTGGCGGAGAGAAAAAATGGGGAGCTCCAAAGCATGGTCAGAGCGCTGATGGAGCAATCAAAACTGCCCAAAGGGTTGTGGGGAGAAGCGATGAAATATGCTGTGTTCATTTCTAATCGTGTGTATCACCGTACAATTGAAGGGGTCCCCTACACCAAGCTATACGGTAAACCACCCGATCTCGCATTCCTAAAGACGTTTGGGTCACATGCTTTCGTCCATGCAGATCGGGAGACACGCAGGAAAGGCGAGCCGCGAGCCAAGAGGCTGCAATTCATTGGAGTAGAACCAAATTGCAAAGCGCTCAAATTTCTCAATCCTGACCACAGAACGGTCACCATTTCCAACTCTTATGATTTCTCTGAGCAAAGTATGCTGCCAGATCATGCTGAGCAAACAGTCAGCATCCCCTCTGAGGCTGGAGAGAGTGGGGGGGAGGCAAGATTAGAAAGCAGTCCTGATCAGCCGGCAGCATCACCTCAGAGAACTCTAGAGAGTCCTGCCACACCAGCAAGCTCTAACAGGCTGCTGGAAGGGGGGGGAGCGGGGGAAGCCAGTCCAGGCTTGGACACAAGCACTTCCTCAGAGGGAACCACTCCAGAACCGGCTGTTCCAACCAGACGCATCCTTCCTCCTAGGGCTTTGCGTGGAGTACCACCTCAGAGATTAACCTATCAGGTGGAGGTGGGAAAGGTACCCCAGACATACCAAGATGTCTTGGAATTACCGCAACCTGAGAAGGAAGGATGGCTCCAGGCTATTCAAACTGAATTGAGGGCAATGCACAACCTAGAGGTTTTTGAACCAGCAAAATTACCAGCTGGAAAGCATGCAATTGATTCCAGATGGGTGTTTGTTCTAAAAGATCAGGAAGGTGCTGAGCCCTTAAAGAAAGCACGGTTGGTGGTTCGTGGCTGTAAGCAAATTCCAGGTGTAGATTTTGAGGAAATCTACTCCCCCACGCTCTCAGCCACAACGCTACGAGCAGCGCTTGCTGTCGCAGCTAGCAAAAGTTTTCAAGTGCATCATTTTGATGTAGGAACAGCGTACCTGCATGCAAAATTGCAGGAAGAAGTGTATATCACAATACCACCAGGAGTGCAATGTGACAAATCACATTTTCGCCTCAGAAAATCGATTTATGGGTTGAAGCAAAGTGGAAGAAATTGGCATTTATGCCTTAAGGAGCAGCTGCAAAAATTGGGGTTCACACCCTCCGCAGCTGACCCATGCCTTTTCAAGAAGGGAAAAGGGGACAAATTGTGTGTTCTTCTGTGTTTTGTTGATGACCTGCTAGTTCTTGCACGAACAGAACAACAGATCAATCAGGTCACACAACAGCTGAAAAAAGCATTCACCCTTAAATGTCTTGGTCCTGTCAATCGTTACCTGGGAGTGGAGGTTGAACGCACAGCTGACAGTACTGGTTTTCTCCTCAGCCAGGAGAGTAAAATCCATGCCCTGCTTCAAGAATGGGGCATGCAGGACAGCAAGAGTGTTGCAACTCCAATGGTGGTTGGAAGGGGGGAGAAAGCAGAAGAGTCTGCACCATTTCCAAACCAGAATATGTACCTCTCACTATTGGGTTCACTCACACACCTTGCGTGCTGGACACGTCCAGACATTGGCGCTGCAGTCAATCACCTGAGCAGGAAAGCTGCAAACCCAACTCAGGCAGATTGGGTAGCCTTAAAACGTATTCTCCGGTACTTGAAAGGGACTAGCACCCACAGGTACCACATCGCCCCAAAAGGAGCACTGCAATTGGAGGTTTTTGCAGACAGTGACTTTGGGGGAGATGACAACAGGAGATCTACAACTGGCTATGCCATACGTCTTGGGGATTGCGTGATAGATTGGGGTTCACAAAAACAAAAGACTGTTGCGTGTTCGACACTGGAAAGTGAATACACAGCCTTGAGTCTTGTAACCAACTATCTTCACACGCTCAGGCAATTGATGTCGGATTTGGATGCTCCACAGGTAAATCCAATCCGAATCTGGATGGACAACCAGTCTGCCATCCAGATTGCTGGGTCAGAACGAATCCGGATGCACTCCAAGCATGTGGACATAAAGCACAAACATGTCAGAGAGGCAGTCCAAAATGGAGACATTGAAGTGCTTTACTGCCCATCGCAGGAGAACATCGCGGACATTCTAACCAAAGCTCTTCCTGCGCCACAGTTCAAAGAAGCAGTTCAAATGCTGGACCTGGCGCCAAAGGAAGACTTCCGAGACGAAATGGGGGGGGTGTTGCAGTTTCACATCTCACAGTCCAGAACTGGCTGAAACTGGCATTCCGTCTCTCCGTCTGAGGATCAGATAGAACACCTGTGTGTCCTTCAGCAGGCAGCTTCCCAGCTTGTTAAGGATAGTAGCTGTACTCCCTTTTAAGATAGTGTAGAATAAGCAGGCAGTTTCACACGGGAAGCCCTGGCTGGAAACACTGCACATTCCCATGAGCTCATAGTGTTCTAAGAGTCACCCCATTGGGTAAAATGGGGCACAAGGGGTCTTCAGGTATCCACCTACCAGATACCTGACTGCATCCCTTTGTTCTGTTGTTAGAAGGAGTTTTTCACTGTGTGTGCTTAAGATGTAAAGCTACACTGAAACGCCGCCTGCGAGCGGCCCAGACCTTACCGGCTTCCTAGCCGGCAGATTGAACCTTTGTACCTTTCTTACTTTCGCTACAATAAAGAGACTTTGTTATGGAAATGTGGCGATTGCTTCAGTCCTTCGCACCGGAGCGCTAAGGCAAGCGCTGAAATGGGTCTCCAAGCCCCCAACTCTGCTACTATTTACACAAATACACAACACATGTCTCTTTTAAGAAATGTTTAACAATGTTTATCAATGAGGGCTACTAAATTAATGGGAAGCTGCATCAAAAATATTCCATCATTTGTGTGTGCCAAGCAATGTAATTTTTGTGAAGGCAAAAAAAAAATGCAGATCCATCGCACTTTAAACTTTTTGCAGAAATTTGTTGCAGAACATGGTTTAGAAATTCTTCTCTACGTAGTTGCAGGGAGTAGCAGAAGGATGAAAAGCTCATACCTGGCCTCTCGATTACGGGATTGCTTGAGAAGTCTTTCCTTTCCTCGCCGTCTCTCTTCTTCCAGGACTTTCCGTTTATCGCAGGCTCCCAGGTTAACCAAAATCAGAGTGTCGTACAAGAGCTGGTCTTTTACTTCTTTGTCCAACAATGAATCGGTACTGAAGCTTGGAGAATGATTCACCTGAAATTAGAGGAGTCACACTTATTTGAATTTGCTACCATTTGACATACCAAAAAAAAAAAAACATTCCTGGGAAAGGAAAAGTGTGGGAAGATCTGAGACACACTTCCAAGGGACAAAGATAACCCCCAAATTTAAAGTTTCCAGAGTTGACAACGGTGGATTGGCTAGCTATAGTGTTGCAGACACATTCACATTCCAACACTAAACAACCATCATAACATGCAATAGGAACACATAAAAAGGCACACTGAGGGCTCAATCCTGTTGAGGGCATATGCAGCGGAACATGCATTCTGCCAGTTGTAAAAGCACCGTAAAGTGCTTTGCCACAGAGCAAGGCCCAGGCAAACTGACAGGAAGGCCAGAGCCTTCCCCCTGGCACGGGTGATTGTCAGGAGATCCACCGGAGCAGATACATCTGGTGCAGAGATATGGAGAAAGGGTGGCAGGGCGGGGGTTGAATGGGCAGGGGAACATGGTGGTGACAGGCCAGGGTGGGTAGATTGGACTCAGAAGGGTGCAGAATTAGCAGTGCAGGCGCACACCGAATCCATATCCCCTCTTCCCAGGCCTGATCCACCTGAACGGATCAATGTGAACTAGTGCAGGCAACATCGCTGGCACAGGTTTGAGTTAACCTGCTGTGGCTGCTGGCGCTTATTCCAAGGAGACTTCCAGCAGCCAAAAATCCCCTGCCAGATATAGTGGAAACTGTGCCATGGCTGCTGCATCACCATGCAGGGATTTAGGTAGGATTTGGCTATCAGTTATTGTTTCTCAATTATGGCAGTTCGTTCTCCTAGAGATATACCAAAATCCAAGTTCAAGCATTTTCATGAAAGTATTGTATGTTCTTAAAAAATAAAGGTTTCCCCACGACCGAATGGTCTAGTCATGACCAACTATAGGGGGCGGTGCTCATCTCCATTTCTAAGCCTGTAGAGCTGGCGTTTGTCCGAGGACCAGCTTCCTTGGTCATGTGGCCGGCATGACTATACGCCGAGGCGCACGGAATGCCGTTACCTTCCCACCACAGTGGTCCCTACTTATCTACTGGCATTTTTAGGTGCTTTCGAACTGCTAGGTTGGCAGGAGCTGGGACAAGCAACGGGAGCTCACTCCGTCACGCAGTCTCAAACTCCCAGCCTTCTGGTCAGAAAGCTCAGCAGCAGCGGTTTAACCAGCTGTGCCACCACGTCCCACATTTTCATTCTGCAAGTCCTCTGAAGGAGTCTTGTAAACTTCCTGTTTGATCTTGAATTTTTATGACTGGGATTAAGCTAACCTTGATTATCTGATTACTAGATCAGTAGTTCTCCAATTTTTTGCACCAGGACCCACTTTTTAGAATGATGCTCGTGTTGGGACCCACTGGAAGTGATGTCATGGCCAGAAGTGACATAATCAAGCAGAAAGTGCCATCAATGTGACGTAATCAAATGACACTCCTGGAATGCAAACTGGCATTCTTGGACTGCAGCAATTGTACAACCATGAAACATCTCAAACCGAAAGCAAGATTAGGACAAAACATGATGTAAAAACACTGAACTAAAAACAAAAGTAAAACAAACAAACAAACCTCAACTGAAAATTCAAACACTCACAAAAGGAAAATAGCAAGAATAAGGGCTGCAGCTTCCAAGATGGCTGCTCCCAGCTTTCCATGACCTCATGATATCAGGTTGGTCCCAACCCAAGCCACAGTTTGAGAAACACTGTACTAGACGATGAGGCTTAACAAGTGAAGGTAGCTATTGCCATCATTGTCTGACTGAGAACTTATTTGTGGAATCTGAATGGCTACTATGGAAGACAGAATGATGAACTAGATAAATTATTGCTGTGATCCAGCTTTTCTTAGGGCACCAAGATATGTTCCTTGCAGATGTTCTGTTCTTGTTAAAAAGCCAGATTTTCTGTGTTGATAAATCTGGCAATTTAAGCACGTAGGAAATACAGGTGGACAATTGATGAATGCTGTTGTGTGAACCACCACCACCGCTGCCGCCACAACTCCCTTCAAAAGGGAGTAAACAGGATGTGAAAATCCCACACTAAACATCCCAACATCCCCAATTCTCTTGGAAGACACTTTTCTGAAATCAATTGACTGTCTTCTCAACTGGGGGCAAGAGTATGTTTGACATTTTTTTTTGTCCATTCCCTGTAGTCTAACGCCCTCTGCTGGACATCCACATGACTGAAAGAATTGGCCTGGGGTGCAGCAAGCAAGGAACAAATAGAAGTAAAGAAAAGTCTGGGAATAGCAGCTTCTTTGCCTCCAAAGGAAGGGAAGAGGGAAACAAGAGGCCAGCTTCTGAACCCAAGATAGAGGCAACTTGTTTTGTAGGAACATACCTCAAGCAGCCAAGGTTTGAGTTTGCGATCCAGTAAAATATCAAATCCCAGGATTTCAAAGCAAGCACTCCACATGGTGTGGTTGGGGAAGCAAGTGAGATAATTGTGCTTAATGATTGGATGAGCTGATATCAGGGTTTTAATAACAACATCCTCAATGTCCTTCCATATCTGGTCTGTTTCATAACCATTTTGCTGCATGTGCTTATCAAAGGTGGACAGCTTCCTTAAAAAAAGCGGGGAAGGGGGACAGAGAGACAGACAGACAGACAATGTAGCTGAAGGACTGAACACTGTTTTTCACAAACAACTTTAAATACTCAGGTGTTTATGGTTGCACCTGAGCTCAAACACCAAACGTATATTTCAAATCCTTTATTTTCACATACATTAATCCAAAATAAATACAAAGCCCATAAATCTAGATCTGCAAGCACTAAAACAGATGCACATCCCCATAATACCCAAGAGTGCATGTAATGAAAGGGTGGGAAAATTCTTCCTTCTGCCACCCGTCAATCATCCAGATTATAAACATGTTTATAATGCAATGCGAGGTGAGGGTAGCATGGATTTTGAGGAGAACTAGCATGCATTGCAGTTTTGAGTTGCATCATGTAGGATTCCCTAAGAACAAAGTCACATTATTGGTCAAACCCACATCCCGAGATATGCAGCCAAGGTGATGGGCTGGATAGAACTAGGGGGTAACCCACAGGGAAATGGGGAACAACATACAATAACCATGGGAAGCACTTCCCATCACTTACCAAACTTGACACAGTGGCGTTGTCAGTCCCATTTCTAACACCACCTCTTAAAGGATCACATGCCTACTTTGGTCACAGGGACACTATAAAAGGTTCATGTGGACCCCAAATGGAATTGGGAAATAGATTCATGTAAAAGCAACTGCCTTTTCTTGGATACACATTCCCTAAGAAAATGACTGAATGCTGAACTCCAAGCTCTTCCCATCTCTATTGCTCCCCGGGTCAGGGACTAACAGACAGAAATGTGAATATTTTCAAGGACACAGACTGATCAGATGGTGATCAGAGAGAAAAATCAGGGCATGGGCAGTGGTCTCTTGGCCTTAGGAGTAATAGAAGGAGTTGCTGTATAGTAGTAACTCTTCCCCTTGTTTATTGATCTGCCACATTGCAGATCTCATTTTGGATAGCAGCTCTGCACTGCAGGAGTGAGGCGGCACTGCTGGTATTTGACCCTCTTCCTGGAGAAGAGAAATAACGCTGTGGAAAAATACCCAAAAAAGCAAACCGAGCCTTTGCCGCAGTGGGCAGAACACTGCAGAACAGCAGCCGCCAGCAGACTAATGAGGTATTCGCGATCAACAGAACAGCCAAACAGAGCTAGTGGGGGGAAAAATGGAGGCGACTGTAATTAGATAGAACTGACCGTTCCGTGCAAGATTTAGAGAGGTGGCTAATTACACTCACCGAAAACAATAAAACAGAGGGCGGCAATCCAGTAATTCCATTTGCAACAAATTCATTTGTATTTCCTTTAGGGGGGGGATAAATCCAGGCTCCTCTCGCCTGCTCCAGGTCCCCTGCTGTTACTCATCTGAGCTTTTTAAATGATTTATTTCACCTAACGACAGAAAATGTGCCACGTGCCAGCTGAATTTAGAGAAATGTTTCCTAAACACGTATGAAATGGCCATAAAGATTCATGAGAGCAGGCCCACCAGCGTCCCCCCAGCTGTGATTATTTTGGAAAACATTCTGTACCTCTTGCTACCAGAGTCTTCATCTCGTACAAAATTAGCACTGTGCTTGTTAATTGAATAATTAGTCAGGTGCATGCAGACGTCGTCCTGTAAATAATTAAACAAACAAGCCGATTATGAGGCTACAGAGGTTTTAGCATCCCGTATGCTCCTTCTTCAGGTTTAGGTGGGCATGATAGAGGCATGAGAGGAAGCACCTAAACCTGAAAAAGAGCCTGTGTACACTGGATGGCCTTTCAAACCCCATGCCTCAAGGAAATGGACATGGCTTTCCCTATGCCGTGTATTCTGGGTGTGGAGTTTGAAGAGAACACAGGGGACCCCCACCCCAACCACTTGGGGATCCGTATTTCTACACTCAGTTCCACAATCAGAATAAGCGCGCAATCCTAAACTGTGCTGGAATAGTGTCAGCGGGCCTGCACTGGATACACTGCATTGTATCCAGTGCAGCGTCGGAGCGCTGAGGAGCCTCCCCGGGGCAAAGGCATGTTCTCCTTTGGGTTCCTCGGATCTGCGCCTGCTATTTAGCAAGCGCAAAGTTGAAGAAGCTGTGCAGCCCGAAGTGGGGCCGCGGGACAAAGGCTTGGATGCGGCCTAACAGCCACATTCCGATCCCATCCCCATCCAACGTTTTTTTTGTGTTTTTTTTAAACTCAGAGACCAGTGCCTACAACCGTTTTCTTGAAAGGCTGAACCGGTCTGGGGAATACAGGGACGCGCCGAGGAGGAGTCTGTTACCTTGGAGACCGGTCCAGCCTTTTCCTGGAGGAGGGACTTCCCAGATGTCACGAATGACACCCTTCCTCCTCCAGAGAAAGGTCAAGCACCCCATTCCCTCCACAGTTCCAAATTGCCGCCTCCTAAAGCTGCTTTACATTTTGGGATTCTGTTACACAGTGCATATAATTAGGCACTTAGAAACAGTGGAGTAGCTAAGCGGGGCAGGGGGCACATTGCCCTGAGTACCATGTGCTGAGGGAGTGCCAAACCTGCACACCCTCATGGCAAATCCCAAGGCATCCGGTAAGAGTTCAGAGGCATGGGGAGGCTGTGCAGGGCCTCTGCACACCTCAGAACACCTTCAAAGACCTCTTGGAAGCTTCAGAAAGCCACTTCCAGTTTTCCCAAAAACCGGAAATGCCTTTCTAAGGCCTCTAGGAGGCCTTCTGAGGCCCAGAGAGGCCACATGCAACCTGGACACCACTGGGAGGTCTTCTGGGCATTTGTCACCTGGGGAGTGTTAACAACCAGGAGGGTTACAAATTTTTATGCCCCCAGGTGCCAGATACCTTAGCCAAGCCATGCCACTGGTAACAAATAATACAAACCAAATTACAACTTTAAAATAAGTTGACAGATGTTGGTTGCTGTGTTGTCCCCGAAGGATAGGAGATACAAACCTATGTCCACCCTTATTACTTCACATGGCAACCAAAGAAATTGTGAAGACCCTTGTGTGAATATACCTTTAGTGAGATATGAAGTGATTGATAATATTGCGGCATTCCCCCTGATGCTATAAAGCTTGCATATAAATTCTTTAGAAATTTTAGCCATCACTCAAGTGTGGCTTAAACCAGAAATGACCCCATCCCAGTTTAGATTAACAAGATTCTTTCTCTACTCACCAAGTTGCTGTTTGAAGGATCTGAGTAGGCAGTTGTTGCAAAGCGCGCAAGACCCTCATTGTAAACAAATACCCGGAGTGGATCACATGATGTCACCAGCACATAAATCCGAAGATCAAACTTGAACCCATCAATGATGAAAGGCTTGGGAGAAGAAAATGAAACTAAGTGCCATGCTTGTCTCAGACATCTAAAGGGGAGAAGTAACTTGATAAATCTGGAGTGCAACATCATCTAGAACAGGGGTGTCAAACATAAAGCCCGCAGGCTGGATGCAGCCCCTGAAGCTCTATCCAGACCCCATTATAAATGGGCTCTCCCAGAGCCACCCTTTCAGCAGTGCTGTTTTTGCTGAGGCTAGGAGGGGGGGGGAGATGGAAGGCGGCCTCAAAAAGCATGGAACAATACAGGGACACTTATACAATATGGAATAATTATACATGTGATAATTGGGCTCTCCCAGCTGTGATAATTGGGCTCTCAATCTTGAAAATATAGTCAAGATTTGCATGTAGTGCATTTTCTTTTCTGCCTTCAGCTAATGAGTTTCTATGTGAGAACAAAATACGTATGTTTTAGCCATGATCTGCGTAACGACATCACTTCCTGCTTAATAATATCACTTTTGCCCCCACCCCCAGCAGGCAAAATGAATGCAATTTGACCCACTATATGAAATGAGTTTGACACTCCTGATCTAGAGCACTACATGCAAGCAGTGATGTCATGCAGGGGGAACGCGGGGGAACGCAGTTCCACTAGTTAAAATTAGGGCTGACTCCGCCCACTTCACTCTCCCTCCTCCCCCCTCCCAATTCCTCTGCAAAGAGCTTTTCTTCTTGGTTGGCCGGCACTAACCCTCTGAGTTAAAGGGAGCGACTCCAGATTCCTAGGGGGGCGAAGGTAGTGATGTCATTCAGGGGGAACAGACCAGAACGGGCATTCCGGATCCTAACGGGCTCCGTGGCTGGTTCCAGGTTCCTGACAAGTGCCAATCAAAAGTGAGTTCCTGTTCCTAAATCATTTGAATGACACCACTGCATGCAAGTCATGATTTGACTGTTCCAGGGGTTTAACTAGCTTCCTACAGTCCTCTGGGTCCTAATCATCATGTACTTTTTGACCTCAAGAGGCCCAAATTGCTTGTGTTTTATATAACTTGCAGACCCCTATGAAGTGTATCAATACTGATTTATAGCCCAAACTGAAGCTTCCCTAACACCCAGGGCTCCAGTGCTGCTGAAATGGCTACCACTGAATCTAATGGGGTAGCAGCCACAGGCTTCCACAGGGTAAGGGAACCTATGTTTGAACGGGCGCAGAACCAAGAAGACCTGTGTCAGGGCTCCCAGCTTGAGAGGGAGCGTAGCATATTGTGGCAGATTCTGCCACCATCACTCCACTCCACTCCTGGGCCCAGTCTGCCTCTCAGGCAACCTTCCCCCCAGCTCTGCCCCCTTCCCATGCCCAGTTCGGCCCCCTTTGCCTTGCCACCACCTGTAGCACCAGCCGGTGGTAACACTCACTATTGCCCATGCCTTCACATCGACCTCCGGGTTCTGAGGCACAGCACTGGATGTTGCTTCAGCAGCACTGGCGGTACGTTGCTATCGCCAGTGATAAAGTGCCTTATGGCATTTTTGTGACATCTGGCGCCAGCACTACGGATGTACTGCTGGCACTAGAGCCCATAGGACCAACTATAGTAGTTCCTTCCCTGTTGATACTGGGCCATAACATTCTGCCTTCTGAAGCAGACCATCAAATGCTGTCCCTTCCTTGTTTTCTATTCATATCACACCCCAGTTCCTTCCTTTCGTCAAATCTCTCCCTTTCTTTTCAGTTAGGAATGGAAGAGAAAAGCAGAGTGGTGCTACTTTGCCATTCCTCCTCTTCAGGCCATTCATGGCAAGGGTGGGCTGCTGTGCTGCCCCTGAGAGCTGGCCCACAATCTGCTGTGCAGCCCGCGGCTGAACCCAACTTCACAAAAGGGTTCACCTTTTCACATACTGACAATCTGGAACTAGAGTTCTGCAGTCAAAGTTGGCTGATAATTTCAGAGCAGGATGCATAATTCAGTTCCTGCTCCTCCATATCTTAGCTTCCTGATCCCAAACACTTGAGCTTCTTTGCACCCCGTCTGCCACCAAATGTTCCTGTTTCTAGGGTCTGTGGGACATTTCTCCTCAGGTTCTTTGTCTCACCCCAGTCCCACAAAGCTCCTGCTTCTCAATCTGTTGCCTATTGTGTCCCTTTACTTCAGTCAGGGCTCAATCCTATCCAACGTTCCAGTGCAGCCACAGTGCAGCCACAAAGCCACAGTGCAGCCACAGGCCCTGAGGAAAGGGGAGCAAACTCCAAGAGCGTCCCTCCAGGATCAGGATGCAGCACACGCCCTGTTGACATGGCTGCACCAGTGCTGGAAAGTTGGATAGGATTCGGTCTTCACAGTCTTTCTTGGGCTCCCTAGTCCCCTAAATCTCAACTCCTCAAGCCCCCTTCCCACCAAGAAGATACAACTTCTTCTGTCTCCAAATCAGTGATTCCCAAACGGTGGGCCAGGACCCACCAGTGGATTGCAAGCCAGTTTCAGCTGAGTCACAAAGTACCTAGAGCAGCCATATCAAAAATTTTGGAAGATGGGATGCCGGAAAGGGGAAGAGCTGTGTGTTTCGCTTATGTCAAGGTTGTAAATAGGCTTTTTCTTCTTCTTTCTGCTTCACTTTGCTATTGGAAAATGGCTGAGAAATAATCCAACTTATTGCTGAATTCTCAGGAAAGCAGCACACTTTAGCATCACAACAGTGGCACTTCCAGCCATGACATCACTTCCAGTGTGTCCTGGTCAAATTATCTTTCTAAAAATTGAGTCCCAAACTTGCTGAAAAGTTTGAGCTGCTCTAGATGCTATTTCTACATCTGTGTCCCCCCCCCCCACCCCCCGCCAACAACCACCATTACAGATCATCGCAATTCTTTGAAGTACTAACCCTTGCCCCTTTAGTAGAACATTTGTGAACATTCACAATACTGCAGCAATCTATAGATGGGTTAAAGAAGCTTGAGGGTGACCAGCAAACCATCTTAAGCCGAATATAGAGAGATACCTTTGAGATATAGAGCTGGCAGATGAGATCCTCTCCTGGTTTGATATCTTTCACAGTTTTTGTGATGAAGATGCCTCTGCCTTGACAACCAGAGTCTGGTTTACAGATATAGGTCTTGTGCTTCTTTGACCGGCCATAAGCCTGTAGTTCTCCATAGCTGAGGACAGTCAAAGCAAAAAGGGACTCCTATTGGATATATTACCAAGCAGTGCAGGGACATGCAGTCAAGGGAGGCAGAGCCTCACCAGACCCAGCAAGTAAAAAAACAATGCATAAGGACCAGTAAAAAGAAAAGGTACCCACTTTCCATGCCATTCCTTTCTTCTCCAGCAGCCAGTGAGTAAAGCAGTGCACAGACACACACACATGCACAAATGCACATAAACACACACATACACATACGTTTTAGCCAATCCTCACGAGGAAAAGCAATGTGTTGGCGTTGCGTACTAGCTACAGAGGCAAGGGAGAGGAGCAATTTACATGGGAGAGTAAGGCTCCTTGCAAAACTTAGAGCTCCGTGCCCCCAGGGACGCTACTGCCTGTCATTACAACTCTGTAATTAAATTACAATGTGTTCCCATGTTATACTAAGCACATACTTAATGTGGATGTGTTTGCTCTTTTAAGTGAAGATTGCAATCCTAACCTGGAGTTAGGCCGGCACAGTTAGACCAGCAAAGTTTGGCCGTCACAGGGGCCACCGTAAAGCGCGTTTGGACCACTCTCGGAATCAGGGAGGAGTACGCACGTCTGTGTGCTGGCCTCTCTAACTCTGAGAGTGGTCCAAACATATAATACGTTTTGGTGGCCCTTGTGCCGGCCAAACTTTGCTGGCCTAACTCCAGGACAGGATTGCGCTCTAAATAGTAGACACATCGCTCCCTACCCCTATAAATCAGGACTGTAGTGCAAGAGCGTGCTGTAATCCTTTGCCTCTGCCATTGTCTTGATTTAGATTCCCTCTCCACAGCTGCTATTTGCCCTAGATGTCAGGTTAGCCCATCGCGGAGGCTGACTTCACGCAGCAGATCAGTGAGAGGGGCCTCTGCCACCACTGCTCCTTCTCCTTCCTAGATTCACAGCAAAAGAGGAAGTGTGGCAATACAAGCAGT
This sequence comes from Lerista edwardsae, assembly GCA_029204185.1. NCBI lineage: Eukaryota > Metazoa > Chordata > Lepidosauria > Squamata > Scincidae > Lerista > Lerista edwardsae. The sequence continues at coordinate 1,371,422 of JAJKFI010000075.1, read as the reverse complement.
GGGTTAGAGTTGATCAGTGGTTCCCAACCTTTTTTGCACCAGGACCCCCTTTTTAGATACGACAACCTGTCAGGACCCCCTAAGACCTATGGGGGAAGTGAATAGGCAGGAAGTGATTGCTTTTAATAAATCACACTTTTTGAAAGTTGAAAGAACTTCACTTTCTTTTTAGAATGCTCTGAATGCTTTGTATCTAAGTGACGTTTGAATTTCGAGTTCAGTGATTGATCCAGCACTGAGAACAACATTGCACAGAACACACTGTAGCTTCTCTATGCCTTTGCTGATCAAGGCGGTAAAGCCAAAGTTTAGACAATCTTAAGAGTATTTACATTCCTCTTCCCATTGTGCTGAGAATCACCTAGGCCTGCACATGGAAAGCGTGACATGCCTGCTCAGAAAGAGACCTGGGAGAAGCTTCCTCACACGCATACGCACACAGCAAGACAAGCCCATAACAAGGCTAATTTCTCTTGCAGCCACAAGCATTGAGGAAGTGGCAGTTCAAAATGGGGAAGCCTCTTCCCTAGCCAAAATGAAGCTTCCAAGATGGTGGTGCCCAAGATGGCTGCCCCAAGCTCTTTGCTACCCACTGAAAATTGGTTTGCGACCCCCTTGGGGGTCCTGACCCCCAGGTTGGGAACCACTGGAGTAGATGAAGAGGCATATATAGAACAGTGGACTGGCAGCTGGTGCACTACAAGGGAATTAGGAGGGCAGTATTTGACACACACCCTTAGGCACCAAGAAGTCATGTCCAGTTGGGAATATCTCTTTTTTCCAGGCAACCAGCAGCAATGTGGATTGACACCATGACAAAGGCTAAAGCTGCCCCCATGTATGATCCCAATCTTCAAGGGGCCTGCCCTGATTGCTGTTTGGTTTAAAAGCACATAAGCTCACACCTCATATAACATGTCATTTGACCCTCAGTTCACACAGACAACGTTTCAAATGGGATGTTCAGAAGTGCTCGATTCTAACACGTTCTTAACCCACATAAGGCAGAATTTTCAATAAAGCGTTTTGGCTTCATCTGCTTTACGGATGGCTCAGATGCATGTTATTCAGTACGTTCAATCCTCACAAACCACAGAGCAGTCCAAGTGGTGGACAGGGAAACAGTGTGCTGAGAATAGCTGGCACAGCCCACTTAGGCAGTGGGGGAAAGTCTTTCCCTAGGACAAAATGTCCCTTAGGAACAGTGGCAATCCTGTGGGAGGGACACTAAGTTTTTCAGGCTCCTGAATGCCGGTGTAAAGCGGCTCCTCCCCCTTGCCAATCATGGCTGCAAAAGCAAAGAATAAACTTTCTAGGAACACCACTGCTAAGGAATAGACACAATGAAGAGACAGCTGGTAAGAAAGTGGCATCCTCAAACAGACACAAAGAATTGGTCAAATTATTTTTTTGAAAAAAATATGTATCTAAAAATTATGCATCTCCCCCAGCCCACCTTGCCTTTCATCCAGTGCCCACCTTCTGATTCATTGTGATGATGAACAGAAGCTAAACCAGAGGAAAAAAATCAATAAAGACTCACTCAGCAGGAAGACACCAAGCTCTGGGAAAGAAGTTAAATTCTTTGGGGAAAAGCTTTAACATTCTGCCCATGTTTCTTGCCAGAAGATCCTTCCTACAGATTTCAGACATTCCAGGGAAATGATTGATTTTCTAGAAACGGAGTTTAAAGACAAAACCTTAAGTACTGATTAGATATTCAGATCTGTTCCTTATGAATGAAAAAATGCAGATGCTTTAGCTCCACCTCAGGAGTGACAACAAATACCTGATAGCTTTTCATCTCCATTACCCGATCAAGTGAGACTGAATAATCCGTCCAATACAGGGTCCAGTCATCTGTCTCACTTGCTTCCCGGAAGCCACACATCATAGCAGCTCTTCGCACTGCATCACAGAAAGAGAGACAAGTCACACACACCAGATGCCAGGAACATCTGGCATTTTTAGCACTGGACTAAAAATGCAGAATAATCCTGTGCCAAGAACAGTTGTGTTCCCAATACAAGCAGATACGTAGCAGTATGGGATGTTCCCTTGTGCACCCATACTCAGCCCACAGCGGTCCTATGGTAGTCGTCTTGCAGCTCATACACACCTCAGTGGGATCATACATATCCCATCCTAGAGCATTGGTTCCCAAACTCCTACAAGGGAGCCACATAAGTAGTAGGGAGGGCAAGGAAAATGCAGCAATACATTCCCCAGGATCCCCCTTTGCAGTGCTGATATCTGGGGGGTGTGGGGATCCTTGAGGGGGGGCCAGGGCTTCCCACATCCCCTGGACATCAGCGCTGCAAGGGGTTAGTCTAAAACAAGCCCTTTGCCCAGTGCAACAGTGCGGTCCTGGGGATCATGTTGCTGCCTTCCCCCTCCTTGTCCCTTAAAGGGGCTGAAGCAAGTGCTTCCCAGGATGGTGGATCGCGAGCCACCACTTTGGGAACCACTGTCCTCGAGTACCTACACAGCATGCACATACAGTTCAAGAAACTTGAACTTGCATTTAAAAGCGCAATCCTAACCTGGAGTTAAGCCGACATAGTAAGGCCAGCAAAGTTTGGCTGGCACATGGGTCACCATAAAGCACATTTGGACCAAGTCTGTGGGCTGGCCTCTCTGACTCTAGGACTGGTCTAAACATATTTACAGTGCCCCTTGTGTCAGCCAAACTTTGCTGGCTAAACTGTGCAGGCCTAGCTCCAGGTTTATGGAATCCTTATGAGATGGATGATCTGACTGTCAGTACGACACTAACAGCTTTGACCACTTGCCTGCCTTGATTCTCAGGCGACTGCACCACAATTCCATGCAAGGGAAGGGCATGCTCTATAAAAAGGGAGCAGCTTTATGGCCTTGGACACCAATCACTCAAGATACAGTAAAATAATGTTGTTCTTACTGTTTACAAGAACTGACTGGGGAGCAAGTGCAACTCTCCTCTTTCACAATCAGGGACCCAGAAGGACACTACTACTTACCGCTCTCATATTTGCAGTTGGTCAGATTTATCACTGGTCATCTGGAAAACATAAAAAGAAGAAGAAAGACAGAGGCAGACAGGCAAAACCCAATACATAGATTTATGGCAGACCCACCAGAGAACCTTCTGGATCTGCATTCTAAGATTTAAGCCTAAGTACGGATGGACAGGTTGGGGCACCCAAATCCTACCTTACCTATGGACTCACTCAAGGGCCTTTCGCAAATTATAAACTATCAGCCTATAAACGACCTCATGGCATGAAGTGTTATTTAAATAGTAACAAATTATTTTAAATTAGAAAATAATACCTTGAAGAGAGCAGAATGACACCTTATCTTCCCAAACCCAATGTTTGCAGAGGTAACGTCAATGTGAATGCGGGGGCAAGAGACCTGCAGGTGTTTAACTCCTTCCACACTTCCTCATTCCCCACTGCAGATCTCTCCTCACCCTCAACTAGGCTTACTTCTGATTTTAGGAACTCCTTTGGGAGGTGCATTTAACAAAACATAAAGGCCATCAACAGAGAAAATCTGGTGAGCAACAGTGCCTCCTGCCCACCAATTCTCACCTGCAAATGCTCTCTCAACCTACACACCCACTGGGTCATAGAATCCTAGAATGTTAGAGTTGGAAGATATCTTGGAGGTCATCTAACCCATCCTCCGACTCAGTGGAGGCAACAGCTGCAGCATCCCTGACAGGAGGCCATTCAGCTTCTGATTTAAAGCCTCCAATGAGACAGCCATCTACTGCAAGAGATAGACTATTCTTATGCTAGAGAGAATTTACATTCAGGACATTCTTCATCAAAGCTAGCCTAAATCTACTTCCCTGTCGTTTCATTGGTTCTACTCCTGCCCACAGGAACAACAGAGAGTAGCCCCGCCCCCCCCCCCCATGATAGCCCTTCACATAAAAGCTGTCACACCTACTTTTACAGCCCAATCCCAAACTGCTTGGACCATGTAGGGGCAGTGGTGCCAAAACAGCATCTGTCAGAGGCTCCTCAGGGAGACATTCATCCCCTTCCCCGGGAGTGGGTGCTGACCCAGCAATGGGCCTCCTCAAGTCAACCCTGGCGATTTTGCTGGTACAGACTTGAGCACCTCTGTGTCTGGCCACGCGGTCTGTCACAGAGGACAGACTATGGCGGTGGAGGCCACCACTGGTTCCACACACACCCCACCCAGGACTTCTCCATCCCTCCCCCCACCCAGTTCCACTCTCCCCACCTGCCCCAAAATAGCTCACCTCCAGCGACGGTGTAACTTACTGCCGGGCGGCTCGGCACTAGCTCTTCCTGGCACTAGGGCCTGGTGCTGGCCCACTGCTGGCAATAAGCCCATACTGCCGGCACTAGAAGTGCCTTACAGCACTTATGCGCCACCGGCGCCGGCGGTACAAGCATACCGCCAGTGCTAAAGGCCATAGGATACCCATGGTATGTTTAGTTTAGGGAAGAAACTAAGGGCCCTATCCTATCCACATTTCCAGTGTTGATGTAGCCATGCCAACAAGACAAGCTCTGCATTCTGTGGGGGAGGGCAGTCATAGAGGCCTCCTCAAGGCAAGGCAACATTTGTTCCCTTACTTTGGGGCTGCACTGTGGTTGCATTGGTGCTGGAAAGTTTAACAGGATTAGGCCCTAAGTTATTTTAACTATTCCTCAATGTCCTTGTTCTCTTCTTGAATCATAGAAACATGAGGTTGGAAGGGACCTACAAGGTCATCTAGTCCAGCCCCCTTCCTGTAGCAGGAAATCCTCCTAGAGCATCGCAAGCAGGTGCCTCTGCTTGAAAGTCTTCAGTGAGGGAGAATCCACCACCTCCCTCAGATTTCCAAATTTTCCATTTGGAAATCCATTGCTTTTGTGAATCTTATGCAGAACATTTCATGGGTATTTATTGTGACAATTTTATGATGAATGGCACAGCTTCTTGCACTAGACAACTAAGTGAAAAGTGACTTACAGCGCAATCCAAACATGCCTCTTGTGTTGATGTGATGTCATCACGTCGATGCAAGGGGCTGAGCGCAGGCGCGCAGGTGCCAAACAACACCCCCACGTCAGCGCTGAAGTTCTGAAGTCAACGCTACTCGCAGCATCATCTTCAGAGCGCCGACGGAGAGCCTCCCTTGCACCGACTGAAGACGGTTGGCGCGAGGGATTCTCTACCAAGTATCAGGACAGGGATTGGTGGGGGGGGGGGGGGGGGGGGGCAGGACTTGGGTGGGCTCGGGAGGTGGCCCTACGGCCACATCCTAAACCCATCAGCGAGGCCACACAGTCCCAATTCTGGCTGTGCGGTCTCCTCGGATCTGCACTGCGCTCTTTAGCGGGCGAAAATCTGAGGAGCACATAGGGGAGGCTGGAGCCTCCCCTACGGTAAGGGAGCGCACACTCCCTTGCCACGGGAGGCTCTAGCCTCCCCCAACCCAGCCGGCTTTGCCATTCCGGCGCCAGGATGGATTGCCCTTATTTAGAGGATCTTATTTGGACAAAAAAGATCCTCTAAATAAGTCATTGCTCACACAAATTGTCAGGTGGGGGCTTGTATGAGAATTATACAACCAATGAAAAGCACGCACGCTAAGCTTCCAAGTTGCAATGTTCGGACCAGGCCAGTAATCCAGACCAGGGCAACATCAAGATTAGTGCAGGATGTGGTGGTTGTCATTGCTGGAGATTGGTGGATCAACTCTGTCAGGCTCTGGCTCCAGCAACTGTACATTTCTGGAACTAATTCAAAGTGCTGGTTTTGAGCTTCAAAGCCCTAGGCAGCTTGGGGCCAACGTATTTGAGAAATCACCTTGTTCTGAACAATCTGGTTTGTCCCCTCTGGTCCTCAAAGAAGAGCCTCTTAGATGTGTCGCCTCCTATGGAGGTGAGAATGGCAGTGGCAAAAAACAGGGCCTTCTTATTAGTGGCACCAACTTCATGGAATGTCCTCCCTTTCAGTTTACAAACCATTCCCTCATTAAAAGCTTTCCATCAGAGTCTAAAAACACTCAGATTAGCCTGATTTTATTATGGTGTTTTAATACTGAATGTATGGCAGGTTTCATGGGGATGTTTTTATGGCTAATTTCATTTTATAGGCCTTGTCCTTCTATTCATTTATTAAGAGATGACGGCTGATGGTTTGTGTTTTATTTGTAATATTTTCATGACATGTTAATGTTTAATTTGACAAACCGCAATTTTTTTTAAGTGTTCTAAATTTTATGGCTCTGTAAGCAGCTTTGGGTGTATTTCAGGGATTCAAATGGGGTACAAATTGAATAAATGAATGAAGTTGCTCTTGTTGTCCAGTACATACTGTATTCACATATGCTATGTTTATTTCTTGAAGTATTTCTATTCATTCCCCCTCCCTCCTGCATTGGGTTCTTTAATGTTTCATTTAAGCAAGATTTCACAGACACCAGGGGTTGAAAGTCTGCATCTTGGAAAATTCTGCAATTGCCAAATAAAACAAGAAGACTTGGCATTTAACACTGTATTTGCATAAAATGTAAACTGTAAAATCTGGAGTGTTAGGAGACTGCGTAGGCTTGGTGTCCCACATCCCCAGTGTACAATTCTGAGAAGGCACCAACTGTCTGGCTCTGGAAGTGGGGAAATATAAGAAATTATACAAATACAGATCCTGGCCAAAGGAAGGCTTGCTAGAGGCACTACTAACATTTTGAATTTTTAGTAGAAACTGCGGGCGTGTAATTTTAAGCATTTTTCAGAACTCCTAGTTTTTAGACTACAATCTGGAAAAAACCAAAAATGAAATACAATACGAAGGACTCTGACATTTCATGTCAGTCAAGAGGATCTAGCCATGGCAGGGCAAGTGCCACTACCCAGACAGAGTTCACCTTATCCTGTGTGGTATTCCAGAGAAGTATGCTGGCAAGATAAGTTATAGTAGTTCACACACAAACATGTGGCCATTTCCCTTCTAAAGATTTTATGGCATGTCTATACAAATGTTATCTTGAGCAGTTTTTTAAAATGAAAATGAGAAACTAACTGATTTTCAAAGAATGCTAGATGCTGGAAGGATTTCAAATATCTAACAGGCGTGCAAGTCTCTTGCAACTCTTTGGCTTGTGCCTCACATACCTGCATCCATGGCATCATGCTTCCAACACCGCTAAAAAAGGATGCTTGCTGACCACTGCAGCTTCAAATAAGTGAGCACAATGACTTCCAGGGCCCTGACTGAGATATCAGATGAGCTACAAACTGTATGGTTCATTTGACAGAGCAGACGAGAAGCTGCTTGTCCTACGGCATGCATGAAGCCAGCTCCAAACTGATGGGGATTTCAGTGGATTTGCCCACATAAAGGTGAGAGGGGTTGGTTTGGATGTAGTATACCTAGGTTTAAATCCCCACTCTGCCTTAAAACTCACAAAAAAGGACAAATTCATCTCCCTTAGCCTAACCCATCTCACAGAGTTCACACACACAAAAAGTTTAGGATATAATAATATGTAGCTTGTACGTTTGGGACAGATCAGCAAGGATTGGGAGTAAAAGGAAGAATTATGAATATATTTGGCTGAAATCTGTATTTTTCTCTCAGCACAATAATACCCGCCTCAGCCTGTCTCTCTCCCAGGGCATAAGTTTCCCCTCCCCCTTCCCTTTCTATAGTACCATTAATGATTGCCATGCATCCCACTACTAGCCCATTCTCTATTTTCAAGAGCTTCAGAATTACATTGGTCTGCCCTTTTGCAGACTCCAAAGATCCTTTCAATGCTTATTTCTAACCTCTTTTTCTTCTTCTTCTTTTTCACTGTAATGCTGGAACATGAACTTTTTCTGCCTTCCTCTTCACATGCCACAATCTCTTGGTCAGTAGTATCCAGTACACTCTCCTCTCTTTCCAGTCCACTTGGACAAAAATCTAGTTCTGAAACATCCTTCTCACCCAGCTCTTCCACCTCTGATCTCTCACTGGAAAATGTATCATTCCTTTGAGCTTCATCTGATAACCTCATCCTGTGAAAAAAGCAGCAAAGAAGCAAACTGGAGCTGCAGATACTCATACCCACTTGTCTGTGTCCAGGCATTTCCTTGTTTAACAACCTAAAAGACCCACTCACCTCCTGGAAGATCCCTCCTTAATTGGCTGAAACTTCCATGAATGTCTCCACATCCTTTTCTAACAAGATGGCCTTCTCTTCCTCTCATCAAAAGGCACAACCATCTATCACATCTCTTTTCATTAGCAGTGACATCCATGAGAATGGACATGCCGCACAATGATGAACACTGTGATTCTCAGTCCTTTACTTTCTGTGATGCTCAGCATGTTGTGTATTCATCCCATGCAGGTGTTTATTCATGCAGGTGTTACAGCAAGAAGCATCCTTGCTGTTATAGGCAGCAGTTCTTTAATACCTTAACCCTGCTTATCTCTACAGATTCAGTCCTCCTCAGATTCTACAGTGCAATGCTATAGACCAAAATAGCAGCCACCTCACTTGAACACTGCCTTACTGATACCTGATAAGTAGTGTGAAAGAACTCTGGGTCTATCAAATCTACAGGTTGAAACTTGAATCCAACAGGTCAGGTTCTCCAGCAAGCAAGCAGTTCAAAGGGAAGTTAAGGTACAGGAGATGGTTAGATAGTGTCACCGAAGCAATGAATATGAAATTGGGCGAACTCAGGAAGCTAGTGGAGGACAGGGAGGCCTGGCGTGCTGTGGTCCATGGGGTCGCGAAGAGTCGGACACGACTTAGCGACTGAACAACAACAACAACATACAGTTCATGGGGAGGGTTAATATTCCTTGTATGTATTAACATCAAATGTGTTATCTCCTATGAAAAAAGCTAGAATCCTCAGGATAAAAAGCTAGGATCTAATCCAGTGGTGAAATTCAGCCAGTTCTCACCAGTTCTGCAGAACCGGTTGTTAATTTTAGGTTGGGAGAGGGAAGAAAGGCAGCGGCCGCCCTGAAGGCCGTCCTGAAGGACATAGAAATGGTTGTTAATTTATTTGAATCCCACCACTGATCTAATCACTTATTCGGTTTAACAAAGCATCTATGGCTTTTGTGGGAAAATGCTCAAAATACCTGGCTAGTTAGAAACAGATACAAGCACGCACACATGGGTGACACTGACATGCAGCTAGTCATATGAGCAGTTCATTTGTAGAAAAAGATTCAGGGTTCTGTGGCAGATCAGATACCAACCCCAATTTTTTTAAGGTTTTAAAATTTTGTTTTCCAGACTTCAGCTATCCAAAATGTATAGGTAAGTTTAGATAAATGGATAATGGCATGCATAGGTTTAACCTAATTTGGTGGCAAATTAGTGAATCTGGAAAATAAGGAATTTCAGAAATCTTGAATCAATGTGATTCTCTGCGCTATCAAGTTTATTTTCTGGATATTATGTTGAAAGATATAAAAATGGTTTGGCAAAGCAGCAGTTTGTATAAAAGGGTAATACCAGCATGTGGCAATGCAGGGATTGCACAGATAATATTCATTTTAATAAGCAGACACGGAGAATTCTGAAACATATCAAAGAAGAAACATACTGAAGGGCTGCCAGTATTTTGTCCTAATCTTACTTTCTGTTTGAGATGTTTCATGGTTGTGCAATTGCTGCAGTCCAAGAATGCCAGTTTGCATTTCAGGAGTGTCATTTGATTATGTCACAATGATGGCATTTCCTGCTTGATTATGTCACTTCTGGCCATGACATCACTTCCAGTGGGTCCCAACACGAGTGAACAGGAATGTCATCTGATTACGTCACAATGATAGCACTTCCTGCTTGATGATATCACTTCCAGATATGACATCACTGCCAAGTTAATGACATCACTTCTGGTGGGTCCCAACATGAGAGCCATTATAAAAAGTGGGTCCCATTCTAAAAAGTTTGAAAACCACTGTTTTAAACTAAATAGTCTCCTACACGGACCAGGACCATTGAAGCTCTACACCCCCCCCATACACACACACAGATTGAGTTCTGACCTCCCACCCCCAACCCCATGGAGAAAAAGCTTCCATTGGTTCTTCTTTTCTTGTGGCAACTATCAGTCACAAGGAGGGGAGACAATCCAGATCTGGACTGTGTTGTGGTATAGCTAAAATTCCATCCTCCATGATACCAACCCAATCTGCACTGGGGGTGGGGTGGGGGGCTTGATCCAGCTGCTCTTTCTTTTAAAAGAAACTTTCACATCAGTGTGAAGCATGATGTTAGCACATAGTTTGACCATTGATCTGACCCATCTGTAGGCTGGGGTCTGAGTTTATGAAGGATGCCTGCAAAGTTAAGTGGAAGCTGTGTTAAAATCCACAGACACTTCTTGTGCATATTATTCTGGTCAAGTTTTCATCAAGTTTAATAACACTTACTTCCAGTAAGTATTATTATTATTAATCAAATCTGAACAAGGACATTTGGAAGTGCTCAAAACTGTTAGCAAAGCAATTCCTTAAATTAATAATCTTGTTCTTATAATACAGTCTAGACAATATTGCATCATATAAAAAATAGAAGGTATAAATAATATTAGCTTTTGCTGCAACAATATATGTCAAAGAGATCAATTTTTCATAAGTACAAGCAGTCTCTTATGGTGACTATATTAAACAGCATTGTAGCTGCAGATATTTAAAAAACATATTTGGAGGGATTATATCAAATTGAAAATTGCAGCCATTACTCTTTAATGGTTCACAGCTATGCTGGGAACTAAACAATACTGAAAACTAAACAAACTCCCTAAATAATGAATACATGCAGTGACTACAGTATTTTGTTTTCCATTCATCAATCAGACAGCTGAGCAAAAAAACTATATATTAAGTATATAATAAGCAAACAGAACAGATTATGAAATACAGTAATACATACTCATTGTTAATTTTCAGATTCAGACTACAATCCTGAACATGGTTACCTGGAAGTAAATTCCACTGAAATCAACAGAACCTACTTTTGAGTAAACATGGCTAAAAAGAGAGAGCATCTGGAAAAAATATGCTTATATATGTATTTATTGTATATAGATACTGTACAAGCTTAAATGTACAAGCTTTTGTTTAAAGTAATCTATTGCTATGGACTCCCAGAAGTTTGAAAACCATTAGGGAAAAAAGTTAGCATATATAATTTGAAATTTAGAAAAAAATATGTTTACAGGCATGAGTCCATCCCTTGTATTTCTAACTCATTTACTAAAACTAACCTGATCCTTTGGGTCCATTCCTTAGACTGTGATTTAGTTTCTTCCCACATCTGTTGATAAGGGAAGGAATACGTTGTTTTGGTTGTCATCTTGTCGTCTCTAAGTAAGGTAAAAATCACAGAAAAGATAGTAAACTAGTACAATAGTCAGTCTATGACACAGAAGTGGAGTCACAACAGACTCTAACACAACTCAGAAGTTGTTTTGAAGTAATCATTAGCAGAGCCACAGGGAAGGAAATCTTGCTCTGTTAGCAGAATCAGTCCCACCGTCACCAAGGAAAGGTTTGTTTGTTTCCTTCTTAGTTGTTTGAACATGTCTTTTCATTATGAATGGTTGCGATTATCAGATGCACACACACACACACACACACACATTCAAGTGATAAAAATATAGCTTTTTTCAGGTCTGAAAGTGTTGCCTTATACATATTTATTTTTTAAAACCCAACAGAAACACGCTTTTTATTTAAATAACCTTTGGATATATACAAATGTTTCCCCACACATGTGCTGTGCAAATGCTGCAGTTTTATGATAGTTAAACTGATGATCAAGTACATACTTCCTATCCCCACTCCGTGCAAACAGCTGAACAAACAAAAAAGGAAGCAAAGGAAGCGTATTCAATTGTACCCTGAATGACACCTGCAACAAATATCAGCATTATACTCAATATAAATGAATGTTTCTGCTCAACTCATAAACCTCCTATCTAACCCCTCCCACAAGAACAGAAATCCAAAATTGAGGTAGGCAAGTGTCCTGTTTACATGTGTGTATGACAGTGTCCCTGCTTCTGGTTTGATATTTGGTGCCAGGAAAATGGATTTCCAACATGGATTTGTCATTCTTCGGGTGTGGGGCTATAGCTCAGAGGTAGAGCTCAGATTAGCTTCAGGTGCAGAAGGCCTGGAGTTCAAGCTCTAGGTGGGGTGGAATATACCTGTCTAAAACCCTGCTGCGAACAGACATAATACCAAGCTAGATAGACCAATGACTCCGAATATGGCAGTTACAAAGTTGTGCGCTTCTTCTTCCCTCCTTAGCGTCATGGACTAAAACTATTTTCAGTTTAGTTGCTACATAAGCGCCTCAAAACCCACCCCCAGACAACATGTCCAGTGACACTGGCATGTGGGAACATGGAGGACTTCACTGCTTTGATCCAGAAACTTCCTGAAGGTCAGAGTTCTGGTGCACACAAGAAACTTTCTCACAATAGTTTCTCCATCCACTTCAACACTGAACTGAAGAGCAAAGCCTCCTTTACAAAGGACGAAATCCTAACCAACTTTCCAGCACTGGGGGAAAAGCAATGCAGCTCAGAGCTAAGGGCACAAACATTCCCTTACCTTGAGAAGGCCTCCATGACTACTATTCCACTGTAGGATGCAGCACATGCCCCATTGGCACAGCTATGTCAGTGCTGTAACATTGGTTAGGATTGTGTCCACTGTGGGGGTTTTTTAGAATTTGTGCACAAAATAAGTAATTTCTGACATTTATTCAGGCACACATGAAATAGAGTGGGGTAGGGCCCATTTCCTCCCACAGAGTTTAAAAATTTCTCTTCCATTTTATGTGGGTTAAGGTAGAATCTCTGGGTCCATCCTGACTTCTGGGGGCTTGTTGGTTAGTTTATCATCCATGCTTCAACTTTGAAGACCAAATTAGGCTGGGACAGTCTCTTTAGCTGCTCCACATTTATGGACCTTCTTTTCATTTGGTGAAAGGGAGCAGAGTCCCCATAGCCCAAGCCTAGCAGAATCAATTTAATTTTAGACTGTATTTGCATGCATATTTACCTGCAATAAGGTCCACTGAATTTAATGAGGCTTACTTCTGAATAAACATTCAGCAGATCACTTGTGTGAGCCTTTTTGTTTACAAAGGCATTTGGTGGGCAGGGCTAAACAAAGTATTTCTGTGTATTTATTTGCTATGTGGCATTTGAATTATCTTAATAACAGTGGTGTTATCCACCACCACCCCTCCACCTCCACATGAACACTTCAATTATACACTGAAATATGTTCAAATAAAATTCCTGGCCAGTGTTAGGTATGCCACCATTTTAATGAATCAATACATGGAAATAAACAATGGTAATAGCTCTGGCTTATGGTTCAAACAACAGTTAGGCAGTAGTACTTTGTTATAATTCCATCCTCTAGAAAAGCTGAACATAGTAAGGGTTTTTTAAAAGTATCCTCTGGCTGAATTGTCTAGGACTGGGTATAGGCTAAGAAGAACTACTATAGCCCCTTATACGAAGGAACAGTGGAAAGAATATACTTTTGGGACTGGGCTCTATTCAGTGCCAGCGGTGAGCAGAAATTAAATTTAGGATCTAGTGATAGATCTCAGTGATTTGCCGTTGATCAGCAAAGCACTGCAGACTCCCAAATGCTTAACAAAAGCAACAACAAAAAGGGTGTTTGGGGTAGTTGGTTTTTCTAAAGGAGAGGATTTTTGTATGAAAGGACTGTCAGTTCAGTTCTGGGCATTCATCTCTCTAGACCAGTGTTCTTCAACCTTGGGCTTGGGACCCTAATGGGGTCATGAAGCCTACGTTGTGGGGTCATGGCAACTTACAGGAACGAGAACGGTTGAAGACCTTTGGATTAGAGTACAACCAGTAAAGGGGAAGGCATCTGATGTACCCTTTCAGGTACCAGGAGATGGTGTCCCAGTCCTGTTCAGGATCTTACGAATCATGTTGAAATAGCTTTTACTAGAACCAAGCTTCATGGTATCCTTTTCTGTTCTCTCTAATAAGAATATTTTGTGACAATGAACTGTGCTGAAACGCATTGTGGGGGTGGACAGTGTCTTGGGAGGAGGCAGGGTTACCCGTGGGATCCCCAGTCTCATACATTACTTATTTATTTTCTACATTGGGGTGATGGCACAAAAAAGGTTGAAGACCACTGCTCTAAATGGAGCAAGCAGTGTTCCACCTGCCCAGCCCTTGTACGAAGGGATTGGCACAGGGGCAGTGATGTCATTCAGGGGGAACGGACCAGAAACGGGCATTCCGGATCCTAACGGGCTCCGTGGCTGGTTCCGGGTTCCCGACAAGTGCCAATCAAAAGTGAGTTCCTGTTCCTAAATCATTTG
>JAJKFI010000075.1:1344964-1357056 GCA_029204185.1 Lerista edwardsae | reverse complement strand
CCCGACAAGTGCCAATCAAAAGTGAGTTCCTGTTCCTAAATCATTTGAATGACACCACTGGCTTACACTATTCAGGAAAAAAGCCACGGAAGAGGCTCCATATGCTCCCTCTGACGAGCTGAGAGGCACGAGTGGGAAATGAAAGAGGAAGCCGTGAAGGCTGACGGTGCTTTTGCTTGCCCAATTTAATTTGTGATTTTATTGTGTTAATTTAGCCTCCCCAACAGCCCCTGGGGCTAAGATTAGGCACGCTAACAACCCAATCCTTAAATAAAACGCAGGCTACTAGCAGCTTCCTGCAGGAGAGAAGGACTTCTAGCCCGAATGACATTCTCAGACAAAGCTAAATCCCAGGCATTCGCACTCTCCAAGAGGAGCAACACAAGCCTTTTTTGCCCCCTTGTCGTTACGTGCTCCTAAGCGGGCGTAGCTTCCTTCTAGGCTCCTCATTTTACGATCCCCCGCCCAAGTGACGATCCCATTTCCCGTGTCCATTTCACTTTTAACCAACCTGCGCATGCCCCGCCCGCAAACTACAGATGGCGCCTGCTCCCTTTTGCTTCTCCTCATCTTGCGAGATTGGCTGAAATCTGAACCTAAGAGGTCCCGCCATCTCCGGTTCATTTTACAAAAATTAAACATCCTGCTTTCCCATTGTCCCAAATCATATCCCGGGGCGGTTTTGGTTACGTGATTTTTTTAAATAGCTGGTGTTAAATCGGAAATGCTGATTTGGAGGCACAGTGGGCGAGACATGGTTGTCATGGAGACTTCAAGGATGCCGCCGGCCTCCAGTCCCTGGTGGAAGCAAATGCGGCTGCGCGCGGAATTCTAGTCGTACCGCCGCCGCCCCCCCGCGCCCTTCTCCTGCCCCCCAATCACATTCTGTATCCCCAATTCTGCACATGCGTACTTCTGATTCCAAGCGAATCTTCCCCCACGTTTCCTCCTACCCATCCTCCCGCTGCACGAAAATTTGCGCGAGGGAAACGGTCGCCAACTGTGACAAGTGGGTTGGGAAGTGAGGAGGAGCAATAGCCAATCACAGTTATTCGAGCACTGGCTACTTTGAATATTGATGAGGTCTCAATTTTCTCCCCCCTCCACCTTTTGAAGGGCTCCTCCATAATCGAAAATAAGCAAGAGCAACAGACAATCATGACAAACTATTTATGCTGTCCCCATTTCCCATTCCTCCTAAGCCACTCATTGTATTTATTTTCTGAATAGGAAATGTTTCAGGGTGGTTTTAAAACATTTAATTAGTTGAAACGGTACACGTAGTTGCCATTCTTGAGGTCTCAGTTCCTTCCTCTGCTATAGCTCCTTCTATAGACAGGGAGACATCCTGAGGCTTGGTGAAAGTTATTTGGAAGCACACCAGTTCTGAAAACAAATGCGTTTTAGGCAGAATAAAGCAATAGGCAAACCACAGTGTCAGGATTCTGGACTGTACTACTGCAGGTGGGGGGATACCCTTGTTGAATGCTCCCCTATGTGACAACCAACACCAAGGCAGGCCTTAATGTGCAAGCCTAACCAATGTTCCAGCACTGACATAGCTGTGCCAATGGGGCATGTGCTGCATCCTGCAGTGGAATAGTTGTCACGGAGGCCTCCTCAAGGTAAGGGAATGTTTGTTCCCCCACCTGGGAGCTGAATTGTCCTTATGCCAGTGCTGGAAAGTTAGTTAGGATTGTGCCCTAAGCCAATGTAAGGGGGGGGGGAACATGGTTGTAACCCAGAACTAGATGCAAGCAGTTTAGAGAGCATGAGAACCAAGCAGCATGTAGAAAATACAACTTTAACTTTAAGCACAAGTCAGCAGTTCCCACACCAGCAATAGGCTAAGAAAGCTGGTTATGGCCAGATAGATAGAAGGCCTAAAGAATTCAGGCAACTCAGCCAAAAAGGGAATGGATATCAAGGTGGGTGGGAATGTAACTGACCACAGTGAGTAAAGCTCAGCCTCAAAGGCGGCACAGACTTGCTTGTATGACTCTGTATCAAGAAGGTTAGATAACAGAAGAGGACATGCCTTAAGAAGAAATAGGACCGTAGTGAAGCCAGGGGGCGGGCTTAGCAGCCATGTTAGTATACTCAAAACATTCCTCATTCCAAGCATTTCAGATTGCTTTGCTTGTACTGTTTAGGACTGAATAGTTTATTCCTGAAATAAAAACTTACGAAAATAAAAACGTGATCGTGTAGACACATTATTGGTAATCTTATTATGATTTAATATGCAATTACAAGGTTAAATTCCTCATAATTATATTACTGAACATACCGGACGAAATGCTGTCTATTTTAACTCAGATTGCACTATTTTGACAGACTTTATTGAAATCTACACAAGCAAAAATAAAGTGTGAACAGGAAGGAAAGAAAAAAAAGGGGAGGGTGGGCAAAAATTAGGTAAATACCTTATATAGGAAAATTACATTAAAATCTCTTCATAACATAGGTTGTTGTCAATATGAGAGTAATTCTTTTTTACTTCTATACTATTAAGAGTATTTTTTAAACTACTACACCCCCCCACAAAAAAACAAATTCTGTTAATGTTCAGAATTTTGAGAATATTACAGTAGAAAATGGAAGGTGGGAAAAAAAGTGTAAACGGGAAGGGGGGAAAAGGAGGGGGAAATATATATATTTTTTTCCTTCTAGACCATTAACAGTGGGTGTCAGAAAATGGTGAATAAGATTGCTAGGAACAACAAGAAATTACACAGCTTCAAAAATAATGCACTCACTGTTTCAGTGAATTGTAGTTTTATTGAACCGATGTAATGTGAATACATGAATCTTTCTGTGGAAATTAAATCCCATTTTTCGTACAGCGATTCGCACACCCGTATGCAGAACACGCAGGCATGATTAAAGACGTTGAGATTAACTTTTACACACGTGCAGGGAGATTTTCATTCCTGAATTTGCGGCAATCCTCCTTGGCGGGAAAGATCTGCATCAACCATATTTGTATACCCAAGGTTTCAAGAAAATGACATCATGTCATCTCCTGTTATCTAACCTTCTTGCTCTGTATAAATGTTCATGACCCTGCCTCTTGGGGGCAGAGACCTGCTTGCTTGCTTGCCCGCCCATTGTGCAGCTTTGTCTGTCTCTCTTCTGCAGAATAAGCTTGGACGTGTTCCAAACTTCAAATCTGTTTATTTCATTTTACCGCACCAGGGGCAAACCAAGCATTTAGCTAACACCAATGTGACCAATGTCATCACATTGGGCCCTGCACTTGGGGGGGGGGGCACCAGCACAGCAAGCATATCACCTGCTGCTGCAATTGGGATGTCTATGAACTGTAGATCACTGGGGCAAGCAGAGCAGCTTTACCTTCGGCCCTCCCACCTGCCCTAGCCTCCGAACTGTCCAAAATGGGTCCCTTGGAAGCAGTTGGCAGTAACAACATGTCACTATCAACTATTTCCAGGTGCTGCACTTTGGGCGTGGCACCACAAGTGCTTTTCTTGGTGGGTAGGGGACTCCGTGGGGCAGGGGGGTGGCTTTTTTTGGCACCAGGACTGCTACTGAAATAAACCCAAGTTTTTAGAAAGAAATTGATGGATTAGTAAATTATTTCCAAAGGGCAACCATGCTAAATCTGCCAAAACAAAAATAACAGAGAACCTTTTTTAAATTAACTATGCATTGTTGTCCCACCCAGAACCTTTGTTCTCCCCTTCAAGCTACACTCATTCAATGTGTGGAAGGGAATTACAAGTAACACCACCCCAAGTAACACCACTTTGGCACCAATGGGTCTTCTCAGTTCTAAGCCTGCGTTTGAGTGGGCGCAGAATTGAGGAGGCCTGTGTCAGGCCACCTGGATCATGGGGAGATAGGATTAGGCAGCAAAGGCTGACATCATGCTCACCTCCCGCATGGGCCTGATCCTCCCCTGCCTCTGCCCTCCCTGTTCTGCCCACTCCTGTTTCCCCCCTGGCCTGATGGGCTTTACTGCTAGCCAGTGCTGCTGGACTGCCGATCAAGGGTACCTCTTGCACTGGGATGCAGCGCCAGTGCCAGCATTCCCTACTCCCCAAGTGCTGAAACCGGGCTTTATGGCATGTTTATGACACTTGGAGCCAGCACTGAGCAGCAGCGCAGGTGATATGAGCCCTTAGGATTGGGCTTTCGTTCAACAGGACTTACTGTCACCAAAGCAATGAACATGAAATTGGGCGAACTCAGGAAGCTAGTGGAGGACAGGGAGGCCTGGTGTGCTGTGGTCCATGGGGTCGCGAAGAGTCGGACACAACTTAGCGACTGAACAACAACAAGAAGAAGAAGCAAGTATAAGATTTGTTGTTGTTGTTCAGTCGCTAAGTTGTGTCTGACTCTTCGCGACCCCATGGACCACAGCACGCCAGGCCTCCGCTAGCTTCCTGAGTTCGCCCAATTTCATGTTCATTGCTTCGGTGACACTATCTAACCATCTCATCCTCTGCCGCCCCCTTCTCCTTTTGCCTTCAATTTTTCCCAGCATGAGGGTCTTTTCTAAAGAGTCCTCTCTTCTCATGAGGTAGCCAAAGTATTTGAGCTTCAGCTTCAGGATTTGTCCTTCCAGGGAGCAATCAGGCTTGACTTCCTGGAGGATTGACCGATTGGATCTCCTTGCAGTCCAGGAGACTCTCAAGAGTCTTCTCCAACACCATAATTCAAAAACGTATAAGATTAGCAGCCTAAATTATTACAACCATTGCACCAGTTAAATGTTTCTTTTTTATTTGCATGCTTTAAAAAGATGCCAATGTATTGCATGCTAAATGAGGCAAGCACAGGCAGCTAGTCATACCGAAAGCAACGGTATTCTTGATGTACTCTTGGGCTGTATAATGTTGCCATGGGCGATAGCTGTAATGAGATGAGCTTCATAAAAAAAACAATGTTTTGTTTTGTTTTCCTAAAATTCAGATGCCATGATATTGGTCAAGTGGACTTTAAGTTTTTGAAAACGCCACAATACTAAATATTAAAATAGCTTGGATTTATCTTTAAATGAGCAAGTTGTTCCACACACCCAAGGAGACTTTGGCTGAGTTTCTTGAGCAGCAGTCCCCTTTGCTTCAGCAGTGTCCCCTATGCTGAGGGGAGGTTTACAAGCAGGTTGTGATGTGCTTTGGGGGGTCTTCAAGGTAAAAAAAAAATCATAGTGAGTATACCTCAAGTAGCTCTTTGAATGCTCACCATTGTACTTCTACTGTTTGCCCTGAAACATCTTGAAAAGTAACATCTCGTTTTATATAGCAGGAAGCAAAAAGGGGGGTGGACTTCAGCAGCTCTGATCTACTGTATATAGCATTGGGATAAAAACCTCTTGGCTGCCCAAGATATACAAGCGAGCAGAGAATGACTGGGCAAACTGCCTTTATCCCCTTCAGCCTTCATGGTGATGTTATCTTGCCATTCCCCAATATGAAATCCCCTTCCCCCACTGAAATAGGAAAGAGGTCAGGTGACTGTAGCCGACCACCCAACAGCTGTTTTCCCTTTACCAACTGTTCTGAATCCCTCGCCCCCTCTCAGTGTCTCCCCCCTTTCCCTCCCCCCTTCCTTTCCCCTGTGTCCTACCAATCTATGTTGCCTGATACATGCTGCAGACTTGCAGTCCCACAGGAGTGATAGTGTGATGGAAATGAGGGAGGGCATGTAGACAGAACTGCACAGATTTACAGTGCTCACTGGGCTTCCATTAAAATCCTTGACAACTTGTAATTGATGAGAGGGCCCTCCTGCTTCACTAATAGCCCAGACCTAGGAATTATCCTATTCCCTTGATGCTGTATTTGGAAAATGAACAAAAATAGGCTTGGCCAGAGATTAGAAGCAAGCTTTGCTTAGGGAAATGTGAGCAACCTGAACAGGCTTCACAAAGCATCTGAATGTTCACAAGCCACATTTTTTATCTAATGGGTAAAACTCATGATTTTTAATTGTGTATCCATTATTTTGGAGTCTACAGGTGAACTAGGATTCTATGGATCAAAATAATGCATAGAGATTAATGTCAAGATTAGCAAACTGTTATTCCTCATAAATGGCCCCAATACAGTGAACAACTGTCTAATGCTCCCCCATAGTTCTCTGGTTAAAAGTTCTTATATTTGTTGAATGAAACTAGAATTCCATTAATGTGAATTAGTATTTAAAATGAAGAATCTTTGACCACTGCCATAGCATGAAGTCAGATAGAACACATAATTTCGTAGGTCCTATTAAAAATGAGGTCTTTTTTATGTGGTGCTCCCTTTCTCTACCTATTAGAATTTTTTTCTAACAGTAAATTAGCATCATATTAATCAATAGCATAATTATTCAGGGGGCATCTACACATTTGGCTGTGAGCAAATAACAAGTGAACATAATTAAGAATACAGTATCTTCTTTTTCCATTCTTTTTAATGCTCTCAAGCTTTCCCTCACATCTTGTTGCAGTCTGACCAACACAGCATGAATACTAAATACAGACCAATTATTACAAATTAAAGTTAGCAGTGGTATATTTATCTCCTTATCACAAACAGACATCATTTACTAGTAAAAGCCAACATGAACCAAGGTTTAGGAATTGATATGGAAGACAAAGACTCTTAGCGTTTCAGGCATTCACTAGTTAGTATGCCTTCAATAATGTCCACAATTTTAACCTCTTTGTCTAGTAAATGTCAGCATTTGCCATAGGATGGCAAATGTTCAGAATTCTGAAGAAACAAACTACTTTTCATACATTTAGGCAGCAATCATACACGTACAGTATGTCCCGAGGAGAAAACCTCACTAAACATAACTGGACTTACTTCTAAGTAGACCTGCCTAGGATTGTGCTGTTAATTGCACATATAGTTATCTAAGGGCATCACTGCAAATGTACAAATTAAGGGCTCAATCCTATCTAACTTTCCAGTGTCGGTGCAGCCACATGCCACCCTGAGGAAAGGGAACAAATGTTCTCTTACCTGGAGGAGGCCTCTCTGACTGCCCCCTACTGCAGGATGTTCACAAGCCAGGTCGTGGGAGGTGAAACTGATCAGAGGAAAGGCCAAACAGGGTGGGGGAAGGTGTAGGACAGACAGGCCCATGGGTGGGCTTGCTGGGGGGAGGACGGTAAAGGCAGGATCCAGCATTTGTGCCGATCTTAATCCCTGTTGCAGTTGGCCCCAATCTGGCCGCTCAGTGTTGCACTGCTGATTTTGGCAGTGCAGCTCCGAGTAGCCCCATCCGGGGGAAGGGGAATGTTTTCCTTATGCCCTGGGTGGCACTGCAGCCAGTCCCAACTCCAGGCTGGATATGACACAGATGTATTGGCTTGCTTATTCCAGTTTGGGTTTGGGACTGCATTCTCCAAAGTTATTCAAAATTTACATTATAATTATAATCACTGTAAATGTGTACTAGACTGATGATACAGGTAGTAGTGTCAGCAGATGCAGTCAGTCATTAACCATGCACCCCCATTAAATAATAAATAAAACCAAATAAAAGAGGTTATTTTTGCTTGTTTTACAAAAAATAAAAAGTGCAGAAAGCTGTGTTGTGTGTTTTTATTTTGTTAACACTGTTTTCTCCCTCATCTATCCACAGAAAAAGTAAAAGGTACTGCTGTAAAACACATACTTCATGTTGTCAACTGCCTCAAATTATCACATGACATTCACAATTATGGACACTATTGATATTTATCAACAAATAAACAGAAGCAAGTTGTCTTCACAAACTGTGCGGGCAGACTGGGCAAGAGCTTGTGTGGAGAGGAGGGGCAATGGTGCTGTCGCCCACTGGCCAGTATGATCCTGCTTGTTCCGGTTTGCATTTTTCTGGCTACAGAACGTTACAGCACCTAACCTAAAAGGATGTTGCTTTCCCTGTTGCTTTCCCTGTTGTTTTCCTCCAAATCAAGGACTTTGATGCACACAAAAGAAAAGACTGTGTTCTTTCTCTTTTTGAGAAATAGTACAGGGATGTCAGCCAGCCAGACCAAAACATTCTGGTGCTTAAGCTCTTCTTCTCACATGATTGTTAACTGCCTATGTGCTACCACATTATTTTAAAAACTTTGCCCTACCACGTGGCTTCACAGTAAGTATTAACTCTGCCCATGGAAGTGTTTGGAAAGAAAGAAGTGTTCTCAGTTGCAGGAGAAGCCATTCAGTAGCTTGTATAATAACCAGAGTTCTTCCTATCAGCTGACCAAGCTTTGTTTACACCAAAACTTACTGTGTCAGGCAAGCCAGTCTGCAAAAGTTCCAGCATGCTACTGCCAAGAAGACAGTCAGGGAATTCCCACCCCCTAGAGCTAAGCCAATGAAATAAAAGAACAGTTTATTTCTTGTGCTTTTAAGTATTTCCATTTTCTGACTTATGTCTGTTGTTTTTTGCCTTCCATGTTGAATTAAAAGCCAGGCTGCATTCTGCACAAGAAAACAAAATCCAACAATATAACTGAGATTTTAAAAACAAGATTTAAAAATCAAATTTTAGAAAAAGGTGCAATTTTTTTTAATGTTTTTTTAAATCATCCTACTGGGTGAAGAAACCAAAGAAAAACTTCCTACCAAAGAAGAAACTGTTCAACGTGTACAACGTGTATAAGTTTCTTCTCAGTGAGATTCATCTTTGTTTTAGAAAATCATCTAGCCAGGAAATCGACTAACTAGGAAATTACTGAATTTCCTGGTGCTCACATCATGGATGACAGCATGTGGTAGGTTAAATAAATACACTGAATGTGTTTATCATGCCACAGTTTCAGCAACTTGTAGTACTAATAACCATTCCTGATCAGATTTGTTGACATGGATACAAACCACAAAAACCTCAGTAGCAAGAAGCCACGCCCCTCTAGGACTCTGAGCTCCTTTGCCAAAGCTACATGAAACCAAGGGAGACGAAAAAGATTTGATCACTACGCACATCCTGAGTTCCAATTTCATTTAGAACAGTCATTTTAAATATTTCAGCACAGCATGTCTGTATGAAAGTATACACGTATCTGCATTCAGCTGAGCAAAGCTTTCCAGGTAGCATTGGGGTGGGCACCTGAAGTAACAAATCTCCCCTGCTATCTACTCTGCGGTGAATGACCTGCGGTGATGCTGAATTTCACCAATAAAAAGTGTCATTTTTTTAAACAACTAGCTTTTTGTTACCCGGCGTTGCCCGGGTGTTTATATCTCCCATCCCTGACCCATCCCTGACCCATCTCCTAATTTTGGCCGTTTTCAACCATTTTCACCTGGGGCCCCTGCACACCCCCACCCCTGGGGGCGCTAGGGAGGCCTGACCCCCAGAGTGTCTGTTGCCAGGCTGGAAGGCACACGCATGGCGAGTTTGGTGCACATCGGTCCAGGCATTCCAGGAGGGCATGGCAGATATAGTGTCTTGCACCCCTTCCCGCACCCCATGCCGAGGGGGGGCGAACCCGGACTCCGACGGTGTGAGGAGCATCGCTGCTCGCTCCAGCAACACCGGAAACTATGGATGCGACGCCGATTCTGGCCGTTTTCGACCATTTTCACTTGGGGCCCCCGCGCACCCCCACCCCCGGGGGCGCTACGGGGGTCTAACCCCCGCAGTGTTTGTCAACAGGCCACAAGGTGTACGCGTGCCGAGTTTCGTGCCGTTCGGTCCAGGTGTTCCAGGAGGGCATGGCGGATGTGGCGTCTCGCACCCCTTCCTGCCCCCCATGCCGAGGGGGGGTGAACCTGAATTCGCACAGCGTCAGGACCGTCGCCACTCGTCCCGGCGACCCTGGAAACTATGGATTCGACACTGATTTTGGCCGTTTTCTACCATTCTCACGCAGGGACCCCCACGCACCCCCTGGGGGCACTAGGGGGGCCCGACCCCCGCAGTGTTTGTCGTCAGGGCACAAGGTGTATGCGTGCCACGTTTCGTGTCGCTCGGTCCAGGCGTTCCAGCAGGGCACAGCGGCTGTTGTGTCTCGCACCCCTTCCTGCCCCCCACGCTGAGGGGGGGTGAACCTGAACTCGCACAGCACCGGGAGCGTCGCCACTCGTCCCGGCGGCCCCGAAAACTATGGATTTGACACCGATATTGGCCATTTTCGACCGTTTTCAAGTGGGGACCCCCATGTACCCCCACCCCTGGGGGCGCTAGGGGGGCCCAAACCCCGCAGTGTGTGTGGCCAGGATGCTAGGCTTCCGCATGCCGGGTTTGGTGCCAATCGGTCCAGGCGTTCCAGCAGGGCATGGCGGACGCTGTGTTTCGCACCCCTTCTTGCCCCCCACGTGGGGGGGCAAGCCCAGACATCAACTGCGTCGGGAGCGTCACCACTCATCTTGGGGACCCCAAAAACTGTGGATTTGACTCCCAGTTTGGCCATTTTTGACCGTTTTCACGTCGGGACCCCCCCAGACCCCCACCCCTGGGGGCGGTAGGGGGCCCCGACCCCTGCAGTATTTGTGGCCAGGCTGCTAGGGTTCCGCATGCCGAGTTTGGTGCCAATCGGTCCAGGCGTTCCAGCAGGGCATGGCGGACGCTGTGTTTCGCACCCCTTTTTGCCCCCATGTCGGGGGAGGGCAGGAGGGTCGCCACTCATCTCGGCGACCCCGGAAACGACAGATTCGACGCCGATTTCGGCCGTTTCCGACGATGTTCACGCGAAGACCCCCACGTACCCCCACCCCTGGGGGCTCTAGGGGGGTCTGACCCCCGCAGTGTTTGTCGCCAGGCCGCAAGGTACGTGTGTGCCGAGTTTCGTGGCGATCGGTCAAGCCATGGGGGAGCCTATAGAGAACATACACACCCACATACCCACCCACGTTCATTTTTATATATATAGATGAACTCAGAAAATTGCCAGGAACAAGATAATAAGGCATTTTCTATGGTATCGAGATTCATTGTTCATTTTGCTGCTTGTTGTGTCCCTGAGTGAAATGGTATTGAGTTTTAGACATTTTAGATATTAATTGATATTTATATGGATGGATGTGTGTGTATGGGTTGAGTGGATGAGTGGATGATGGTTTTGGTGTTGTGTGTTGTGTGTTATTGTTGAGTGAAGAGGTTCTGTCAGTGATGCCATGCAGGGGGTATGCGGGTGTATGCGAGTACCGGTTTCTAGGATTACAGCTGGCCCCGCCCATTCGCCCGCCCACTCGTCGACTCCGCCCTCTGCAACGTTTGAATTTCCTACATGTTTGAGTTGCCTGCATGTTCTCAGAGCCAGGCAGGCAGGCGCGGAGCCTTTCCTTTCCTTGCCACTGAAAAATGAGTTGCTCTGGAGTTTTAACATGATGCCAGGCCTCCTTAACATGTTCTGGGGGTGCTATGGAATACTGTTGCAACTGTTGGGTGAGTTTAAAATCATCTGAGGCCTCAAAAAGGGCTTTTTTCATGTCACTTCGTGCCACGACATCACTTCTGGCTTATGACGTCACTTCCGGTGGGCGGGTCCTGACACGTGCCAATCAAAAGTGAGTACCTGTTCTTAAATCATTTAGATGACACCACTGGGTTGTGTCATCCGCGTCCTGGAGTGCTTCAAAAAATTCATTGAACATTTATGTATAATGACAAATAAAGTATCTAATCTAATCTAAAGGCTTTATTGGACAGCTGTTATAAGCCACTATCTTGCCTAATCATCAAAAACAACACCCCAAAACTTGTGGAGATTGTAAAACACGATAGTTTGTAACGCACACCCCATTTTTAACCCTGGCCTCTTCCTAGGGTTCTACATTACGACAGGAGTGTTGTATACTGTTATGTCTCATCTGTCTTCCAAATTTGTCATATGAGGGCCACTGTAGGGTACAACAGTGGGCTACATAACAGGGTTGTCTCACCCCCTGCGCCTTGCTCCGCCCTACATACAAATGCCCACAAAAGGGCAATATTTCTTTTTCTCCCCCTAGCTGTTCTAGATCTAGAAGCATCTGCAATAGTTTTAAAAAATCACTATTTATTAGATAATATGACCAGACTTTTAAAGAGCATCAACGTTTTGCGTCTTCTTTTATTGGGGGGTGGGGGGGTGAAGACGGAAGGGGGGAAGGATGTTGCTGCCAAATCACTACGATGATTGTGTATCTGCAAGCATC
>JAJKFI010000075.1:1298580-1322442 GCA_029204185.1 Lerista edwardsae | reverse complement strand
GTGTGTGTGTGTGTGTGTGTGTGTGTGTGTGTGTGTGTGTGTGTGTGCGTGCGCGCACGCGCGCGCACCTGGTAGAGATGGGAAACAGACTTTGGGAATGAGTTCAGGTGGCGGATCATCTTATGACACCCCTACAGCCAACATTAGGCAAGTGAACAATTAAAACATAAAAATAGTTCATTAAAAATAAATGGATGGGGAATAGAATAAAACAAAAAAGGAAAAAGAAAACATCCGGCAGGTTTATAAAAATGGTTGGGGTGATGGACAAGCCAAGATGTGGATCTTAGCAAGGGAACAAGCAGACCAGTGTAGGCAAAATAAAACATCTTACACTATCTCATACACCCCAATCTTATGCTGCCCAGGCATGGAGACATAGCAGTGGCCAAACAGGCAGGCAGTGGCCAAATTTTGCCGGCATAGACGTGAGGGCCTCCTGTTGGGTAGTGTGGCCGACACAGAGGTTAGAATTTGGTTCTGAAGGCCACCGCCAGTCCCCCCCCACTCCCCCCGAACCTGTTCTGCCTTCACCACACACCCAGCAACGCCATACCACTGGCGGCTCCTGCACTTACCGGTCACTGGCTCCACATGAGCACCTCCAGGCGCATGGAAATGGCACTGGTCCAGCACATGCAGTGAGAGTATGCTTGTACCATCCGCTGTAGCCTGAAGTTTCCCACTGCTTATGTCCTTAAGGGTGCAATCCTAACCTGGAGTTAGGGTGGCACAGTTAGGCCAGCAAAGTTTGGCCAGCACAAGGGCCACTGTAAAGCACGTTTAGACCACTCTCAGGGTCAGGGGGATGGCGCATGTCTGTGTGCTGGCCTCTCTCTGAGTCAGCGTGTGGTCCAAACATACTTTAGGGTGTCCCTTGTGACAGCCAAACTTTGCTGGCCTAACTGTGCCACCCTAACTCCAGGTTTGGAATGCGCCCTAAGACAGACAACTTTTGGGGGGGGGATTCTTCCTTCGTTCCACTGAGCAGGCACTTCATGTTAGGATGTTTTGGAAGAAACTCTCAAAGGATTCTATGGGATGCTGAAAGCAGGCTACCCTACAAAATATGGATGGTGAAAACTTTAGAGGGGTAGCCTTAAAGCAAAATTTAGGATCTTACCAACCTGCGTAGTGACTACCAGCATGTCATCCTCAGCCTCTGCTCGGAACTGAAAGGGGACGCTGGCTCCACGGACTAACCCATCCTGGTCAACATAACAGAACTGATAATATTCATCATCCTTTGGTAGGTAGTAGGCTAAAAGAAAAAAGAAAAAACCTCCTCTCATTTCTAGTCTCTCATGTATGCACACTAGACATAGCAGAAAGAAAATTCCTAGCTGCAAAATCATACTGAACAGGCAGTGGTGTCATCTACTCTCTAGTAGACGGAACGCTGGGTGGGACTTACGCGTGATTGGCAGCCCGTCCACTCACTTCCGCTTTCTTCCCACTTGCCGCACGGCTTTCCCTGGCCTCGGAGGGGGTGCCTGCTTGCCCAGGCACCCAGCGCGCCCCCCACCCATCCCCCTCGGCGAGCAGGCACCCCCTCCGAGGCCAGGGAAAGCCGCGCGGCAAGAAAGCGGAAGTGAGTGGACGGGCTGCCAATCACGCGTAAGTCCCGCCCAGCGTTCCGTCTACTAGAGAGTAGATGACACCACTGTGAACAGGCCCACCTCTGATCATGAGCAAGACTGCCTCCAGCAAGAAGCAGGGAAGGATAATAAAGATTGCCAGACCAAAGAAATGGTACCCAGGATAATTTAACATCCCCCAAACAGTCAAGTTGTCATTTTGAGAAGCAAAAAAATCTGATAATCTTACTGCTAATCACCATAACATAAGGGAAGTTTGTCATCAAATGTAATTAGGCCACAAATGCCAATTGGGTAATTGGGCCAAAAAGGTTTTCAAACGTATGTATTATTTTGTTCTGTTTTTAAAATTATCTCCCTGAAATGTCATAATGGCCAATGGCTAATCAACAAAAATTAAACTGGAAAATAAAAAGCCCCATGGATACACAGCAATTGGGGACCAGATTCTTTTAAAGTGTCAGTGATGTCAAACCCATCGCAAGTGCTGTACTGTAATTCTCGGTAAAGTGAGATCATCCCACGTAGCAGAAGTTGCAGCAAAAAGTACACAATTGCATTCTTGCCTGACCCAATTTCACCCCTTCATACAACTGACCTTTGAACAACACTTGCTGTTTGCTGCTGTTAGGGCTGCTTGGCAAAGGTGCCCACATGAACGTGTAGTATTCGCGGGTTGCCTTCCATCCCACCTGCGACAACAAAATATTTGTGTGGTGGTTTTGAGAAAACGGGGGAAGGGGGAATGACACAGGATTACGATAAATCAGAATGCATGCTGCATTTTCTATTGTGCCAGCAAGGCCTTCTTAGGACAAAAAAGAGACACACTTCCACATGGCAGACTTAAAAAGAAGTAAGAATATTAATTTCCTCCCCCTGCCCACAAAAAACAAAAAAAAAAACACTGAAAACTGTAAATCTCTGCAGGGGACTAGCGATGTTTAACAAAGAATTCTTAGCACTTTCCCAGAATTACAATTTACAGGATTCTTTGGTGGAAGCCCAACTGTTTAGCATAAACATGTATGTATATAAATCTGTATAAAGTATAAAGCTGTAAATCTGTTGGGCAGACAGGAAATGCATCATTCTGCATGCTATGAGGACATGGAATGAGAAACAATTTAGGGTGCAATGCTAATCTGGAGTTAGGCCACCAAAGTTTGGCTGGCACAAGGGCCACCATAAAATGTATTTGGACCACTCTCAGAGTCAGGGAGGATGGTGCATGTCTGTGTGCTGGCCTCTCTGACCCACAGCGCAATCCAAGGAAGCGTGCAGCATCGACGCAACGGGGTTGCGTCGACGCTGCATGCTTAGCACCAACGTGGGGGCACCATGCGGGCCCGTTGTGACCGCGCTGAGTCTCCCTTGCGTCAGCCGAAGCCGGCCGGCCCAAGGAAGGCTCTGTTTCAGGACGGGATGGGGATTGGCGGTAGGAGGGAGATTGGGGGTGGGTGGGATGTGGGCGGGCGCCGGATTCGACCATAAGGCTGAATCCTAAGCCCGTCCAGGAGGCCACGCAGCCCCAATTCGGGCCGTGCAGTCTCCTTGGATCTGCGCCTGCTATTTAGCAGGTGCAGATCTGAGGAACGCATAGGGGAGGCTGGAGCCTCCTCTACGGGAAGGGAGCGAATGTTCCCTTGCCGTGGGGAGGCTCCAGCCTCCCCAACCCAGCATAGGATTTGGCGCTGGCCTCTCAGCCTCACCAGTCTGGCACTGGGTTGGATTGTGCCCCCAGAGAGTGGTCCAAACATACTTTACAGAGTCCCTTGTGCCGGCCAAACTTTGCTGGCCTAACTGTTGCCGGTCTAACCCCAGGTTAGCATTGACCCTTGAGGTTATTACGGTTGAACATTTTTTCCTCTTTTGTATACATCCAAGTTTTCCTATTCAAAAATGTATTTCTGATCTCAAGATATGGCTCTCAAACTAAGCATTAAAGAGCCTCATCTGTAAACCCTCTTCTTCACACCCCTCACAAAATCCTGGGCCTCCTATGATAGCTACAGTGATCTTGTTTCCTTCTCCCCCCCCCGCTAGAAACGATTCTGCTCTAACTGCCTGATACCCCAAGACTACAAAGTAAAAGTAAGCACCTTCTGACTTTTAACAGTGGTCACACACAACTAAGGCCACAGGGCTGTTTGTGTACACAGGTATAGGAAGGTATAGATATAGGAAGGATGTATACATTTGTATGCAGTAACAAAACAATATGTTGTAAGCCACCTTGGAGGGTTATTGAAGGATGCAATCCTAACCTAACACAGACCTGCGCCAACCTCCCTGACTCCGAGAATGGCCCAAACATACATTACGGTGTCCCTTGTGACAGCCAAACTTTGCTGGCCTAACTGTGCCAGCCTAACTCCAGGTTAGGATTGCGCTCTTAATCAAAAGGCAAGGTATAAATCGGTTCTATGACTGTTTTTTTCTCTTTTTGAACAACTATTTTTTAGTTTAAAGGCTTTATGGGTGGGGTGTTTTTTTTGTATTTTTTATATTTGTGTTTTATCACTTTGTGTAGAGAAAGTGAGATAGAAACTTCCAAAATAAATATTTTAAATCAATACCTAGGTGAACTCCATCCTGACTAGTACGCTTTCTGGATCTATAGCTACGCCGAGAAGGAAAGAGAGACCTTCATGACCTGAAACAGGCTAGTATATGAAAAACCAGCAGTTTAGAATCTATTATGAGTAATTCTGGCATTCGCATGGGATGGCTAAAAAAGGCAGCGGCTTTCTCAACACAAACTTACCCTGAATATGCCCACCCAATCTTTTGTGCGAGGTGTGATGTGCTGGGAAAGATTGTAATGACAAGTAACGTCTACTCCAGGGACAAAGAATTTCGCCAGGTTGGTAAAGACCACTTGTGAAAAGTGGCAACTATCCAGGAGGTCAGCAGAAGTAGGAGTTTCGTCCAAGTTATTCCATAATGCAGTGTCCATGCTGGAGTTCTGTGAAAGGACAAAGAAGAAGAAAGGACACAGAAGAAGAAATAAAAAAGCAGGGGGAGAGATACACAAGTACAACCATTGTCAATATCATCCTCAACTTCAGTGTCAGTGTCATGTCAGTTGTATCCAATAAAAGAATCATGTCACTAATGGAATTTTGAAAACATTCTGTCAGTGATGAAAGAGGGAGGAAATAGGGTGTGCGCCAACCCCACAACAGAAAAGTACACTTGCACTAAGAGACTAACAAGTGGGACGTGGTGGCGCAGCGAGTTAATCCACTGTTGCTGGGCTTTCCGATCGCAAGGTTGGGAGTTCAAGACTGCGTGATGGAGTGAGCTCCCGTTGCTTGTCCCAGCTCCTGCCAACCTAGCAGTTCGAAAGCACCTAAATGCAAGTAGATAAATAGGGACCACTTCGGTGGGAAGGGAACGACGTTCCGTGCGCTACAGCACAGAGTCATGCCGGCCACATGACCACGGAAGCTTGTCCTCGGCCGAAACGCTGGCTCTACAGGCTTTGAAACGGAGATGAGCACCGCCCCCTACAGTCGGTCATGACTAGACCATTCGGTCGTGGGGAAACCTTTACCCTTACACATTTACAAGCAAAGATACCTATACTATTTTTCTGGTTGATTTTTTTTTAAAGAAGAGAAGCTTGGAGAGGGCCAAAGTGGTGAAGCAGTGCATGTGGGGGTTTAGGCCTTTCCCCACCAGCCATGTCTTTGCTCCAAATTGCCATTCCCTGCTTCTTTCTCCCTGTGGAATTCCAAATACATGCTTAGAACCTCACAAAACAAGGGTGTGAGGAGTTGTGCGGGGCTAAGAAACTGAGCTACAAATCCAGAAGTCCTTGATAATGACAGGATTCACGGACAACATATACTTGAGATTAGGAAATTCATTGAGGGCCCAATCTTATTTGAGATAGTGCCGGCAGCAAGCCCTTACCACTGACGCCAGCAGCTTGCGTCGGCCCTAGGGCGCACCTTGAATTGCGCCCTCACTAAACCTAGTAAAACTGCACAGAAGTACCACTATGCTCAGGGCCACCCCTACACCAAACAGAGCCCCAGGCAAGGAGTATGTATAGTGCCCCCCTCCATTTGCTCCGCTTTTGAATACCTCATTTTCTATTGCATTTAAAGGAGCCCCTTTCATGGCTTGGTATCTGACCCGCACACATGACTGGTATATAAGCCAATAAATCTGCACACAAGGATTCCCCGATCTGTAATTATTCATGTCAAATACAAGCAAATCAAAACCAAATGTGTTTCTTCCAATCTCATAGACATTTTAAGAAGACCCGAAAAGCCTGGCTCTGCCTCCCGCTCCCTCCCATACAGTTGCTATGCCTAGATCACCTTTCTATAAATCTGGTTCTTGTTCATGTCAATGAGGCTTGCACATACAAACTTTAAGGGAGAAAGTGAAAAGGACATCAGGCAATAATATGTCTCAAGCTTGCCCTGGCAGCATAGAGAAAAACAAAATATAGTGCTCCAGAAACAACTAGAGCAGACCCTGGCTAGTCACTAGGGGCTCTATGTCTAAACAGCTTCACTGCCAATCTAAAACTATTCTGATTCTAGGAAACTAGAAGCACGAGCTCCCTGGCTGATCCTCACAGCAGAGTCCACAAAGTGAGACATGACCACGCCAGATAACAGAGATAGAGAGCATTCGGGGTGAAGAAAAGGGGTCAGCAAGGAAAAGGTCAGCATATGCAAGCCTACGTTTGGTTTGTATTCCTACGCTTGTCTGGGGCATGATCAGGTCAAACCACACTGAATGTCAAGAACTGTCAAGTTTTTAGAGAGAGAAAAAGCTCAGCTCTTAAAGTTGCAAGCAGAGCCACACAGAGTCTTGAAAGACGTTTTACTTTCACTTTAAGAGAAAGAGAAAATAGCAGGAGTGTTTGCAGCAGCTTTGGTGGGAGTGGGCATTTCTACCTAGGCTCAAGGGATCCCCTCTGTTATCACTCCCCTCATCACCACCACACAAAACGACAACTACCAGAGACACAAGCTGCATATCAAGCAAAGTCATAAAGCTTGATGGAAAAGGTCTCTGATTGCAGTTTCCTGGGTATCTAATAGCAGGATTTGGAGTTATTTATAGCAGAAATCTGAATGGCTTGAGCATGCTTGAAGAACATGCTGTCCAATCAATTTGGGATGTAAGGAAAGTCCCTACTCAATTCAACTGGGCCCCAAATAGCTCCGTTACTCTTTTCCATTTCCAACATATGCAGCAAAAAGGCTTCAAGGAGCCACAGCCAGGTGTTGGCAGAAGGGGTCCTATGAAGGACATAAAACTTCTCCTAAGAGAATCTGAAGAAGCAGATGTTAAAAAGACAATGAGGGCTGTGGAGCAGGAGATAGGCAGTTCTGACCCATGGAGCACAATCCAGCGGGATGCTCCCCTGCACAACCTCCACTGAACTTAGTGGGTGTATGTGTGCTCATGTGCTCTTCCCCCTTCTTTCAGTGGGATTCTACCCCCATGTTAATTTGAGCTGCAAGCCTGCCTCTTGGACTTTTTCTCTCAAACCCCCATTGGGTGGCAAAAAACGGGGGGAACACCAACACAATACATGTCTCATGATGCCCTCAGCATCTCTCCTTCCTCATCCTAAGGAAAGCTGCCTCCATGAGCTGCCCTTAAGTCCTGAAAGGAAGTCAGGAAACAAGAGGGGAAGCCCCTGAGTTCTGGAAGCAGAAGAGTGTAACGAGGCTGGGGAACAATGGTGACGACTCAACATCAGGCTTGCTAACTTTGCCTGCACATTGTCTCCTGTGCCTTGAAGTGCTGCTGAAAACAAAACAGCCACACCAGAAAAAAAAAAAAAAAGGACGGTAAACATTTTGTGCACTCCACCAACTTGTCCCCATTCCCATCTCTTGAACTGCTTTTGAGAAAGCATTGGCTGTGCTGACACTGAGACCTCACTAAAGAGAGAGAGAAATAATGCTAGGCCCACCCGTGCCTGCCTCTTGCTGGGGAGTCGTGCCCAAAATACCAGTCCTGCCAATAGCCCTGGAGCCCAGCTCTCCACAACAGCTTCAGAAACACATGTACGATGTCTCTGCAGCAAAGAGAGCCCGTCACTGCCTTCTATTCGCCTTTCCGGATAAGGCACAGCAGATAACGGCTGCGTATAATAGGACTAACTGCCAGCTCTTCCATTTCCTGTCATTAAGGAAACATTTAATGGGTTGTAGCTTTCGCTTTCAAAAGGTCACAGAAAAGCCACACCTTATTCCTGCCTCTCCGGGCGCAAGCGGTGCACCTGGGCCTTGAGGGAAGAAGCTATTAAACCACCAGTCGGAGGCCAGAATTTGGGTGTAACAGAGTCATGAACTGGTCCTACTCCTGTGCCTTTAACAGGCATCGGCCATCCAGAAATTAAGCCTGTGAAGCTTTCCTCATCACTTTATCTCCATGCCAGCAAAAGTTTCTCCTGCCTGATTTCTGACCTCTGCTGCTTAGCATTCGTATAGTATTTTGGGGTATTCAGAGCACTTCACTTATGTCACCTCAGAGCCAAGCTAGATGCTATTATAGACATTAGCCTCTCATTGGCTATATCAAAATAGTAATTGATAGACTCACTTTCCTTTCTAAAATAGCAGCCATGAGAAGAGGGGCTTAAATGTCTGCCTCCACCATAGTCCTGATTCTGATTGCTGTCCCCACCCCATGGCTTCTATTTACAAAAGGAGTTAAATCCATTGGTGCTAACAGCAGGCATAAAGTAGCACAAAGGCTAACTCTCAGTGATCCTTACAGCAGCCTGGTAAAGTAAGGAAATATTTTCATCCCCATATTGCAGATAAAGGGCTGTGAGAGAATCATTTGCCCAAGAACAGGGGAGGCTCTCACTCCTGGGGCTGTTATTTTTATTGGGAAGGCAAGGTATAAACACACCTCCCTGCATGCAGTGGCCCCAGTCCTGGTCCCACACATAGCACCACTGCTACTGTCTTGAACATTTTTTTTTAAAAAGACCTAACAATGCATTTATTGTTGTGTGCAGTTTCAGATAATGGCTGAAATTAATTTGCTCTAGCATCTTTCTAGTCCATAGTTCAATCTCTTAGCTGTGCCATGCTATGCTAGATG
This sequence comes from Lerista edwardsae, assembly GCA_029204185.1. Classification (NCBI taxonomy): domain Eukaryota; kingdom Metazoa; phylum Chordata; class Lepidosauria; order Squamata; family Scincidae; genus Lerista; species Lerista edwardsae. Next base: position 1,313,746 of record JAJKFI010000075.1, on the reverse strand, counting down.
TTGTATGCTCTTAGGGGCAGAGGAGCAAGGCCGGTTAAAAATAAATAAATTGGCAATTCTATTGCAGCCTCAAGAAGACCCGCTAGTAATTCCGGAGGAGCCCTGTAGAGCAACTCTCTCAGGGCACAATTCTAACCAACTTTCCGGCATCGGCATAGCTGTGCCAACGGGACACGTGCTGCATTATGCAGTGGAGCAGTAGTCACGGAGGGCTTCTCAAGATAAAGGAATGTTTGTTTCCTCACTTCAGAGCTGCATTGCCCTTACTCCAGTGCTGGAATGGTGCTTGCAACCAGCATGGACTCCTTAAACGTGGCCAGCGGATGCTTCTGCGGGTCATTTTAAATGGGGTCAGTGCTGGTCATAAGTGTCATTCTGAACATCCCTGCAGCATTTGGAAAATCTCTGCATAGTGGATAACGAGAACAGAGGCGCAGATAACAAGGAAAGTAGCAATTCTGCCTCTCACCGATAAGTGAGGTAGCAGGTAGAGAGGTCACATATAAAAAGGATTGACTGTATCACCAACATAGCATGCAGCAGAAATGACATTTTCAACCAAGGACTTCTCAATTTACAGGCTTAAGAACTATATAATAACACTGTGTGCTGCTGCTGCTGCTGCTGCTCTCTCTCTCTCACACACACACTTTGGTTTTTGTTTCTTGTAAAACCTTTCCAGATTAATTATAGCACAAGAAACATACAGCAGCTGCTGCACACTGCCCAAATGCTTCTGTTGAGACAATGGGGTAGGACCAAAGAGAACAGAAAAAAAACACAACACCAAACGAACGACACAGGAAGAGCCACAATGGCCGATAAGATGCTAGCAGGTGGTGAGCGCAGAGAGGCCTACAACCAATTACAATGGCCTGTGTGCCAATGGAAACAAATTCTCCAGTGAAAGTCAGTACTAGTCACTGAAGTGAAAGTACTCAGAAATAGGAGAACAATTCCCTCCCCCGCAACTTTGATCAGCTATATAGCAGGAAATATAACAAACAGCAAAGCAACATATGCCCCGCTAGTTAGGAATTAAAATCCATATGAGTGGATCCATTAGATTAGAATCCATATGAACCCTACTTCCACAATTATGTAGTTCGTGGCAGCTAACCCTTCTGGTGCCCTCATCCCTATTTACAGCATCACTGCACAAAATTAAGAACTACCCCTTTCAGGACTGTCCAAAAAGAGTTTAAAAAAAGTTTAATCCACTGCCATGATCTCCCACACTACTACTATGATACAACTCTTCTCCTAAGAGTGAGTCATATATAATGTTGCCAACTTTTTTTTCCTCATCTTGCTCCTGTACTTTTACAGCAGCCTGCAAGCAGAGACTGCACAGAGGCCCTGGAAAAGATTCCTTTGCATGTCGGGCTGTTTTCAGAGACACCAGGAAGGACCAGGTAAAAGGTGACAACCCTGAGTCACACATGACATAAGAGCACACATTTTTCACACTGTGATGATATAAAACCGTACACAAGGAGGTTTTCCCCCCATTGAACACAGTAAGATCCAGTGTGGTGTAGCTGCAGGAGACCCAAGTACAAAACCCCACTCTGACATGACACTGAATGGCTGGCCTTGCGACTGTCAGCCTGCTTCCCAGGGTTGTTCTGAAGACAGAAGGGGATAACTCCCTAACTTTAAAAGATGGACAAGTTATAAGTGGGAGAAACAATCTACAAATATAGAAACAAGCTGCCCAACTTCTAACACACTTCAGCATGACCAAGGAACAGACTCCTCCAGAGCAGGGCTATGCACCTAGGAGGCTTCTCAATTGCTGGGGGTAGCGGAGGGCATGTTTAGTTCCACTTCTAGGATAGCCTCACAGTCACTCTTTCTTTCTCCCCATATAGCAGAGAGATTCTCTCCTAGGGGGGATAGCAGACAAGCATTGGACCCTGGGCAGTTTGGGTCTCACTGGCTGTGATCATAAGAACATATAACATATCAGAACATGTAAAATATCATATCACTTTCCAAAATGATCTCTCAGTCATTTGTCATTTAAAAAGCGATCCCATTCCCTTGTACTAAATAAATTATACTAAAGACGTACAGGTAAGAGTACAGCATCAAATCGCAAGCAAAACCACCATTCCGACCTCTTCCTTCACTTATCACAATCTTAACTATCCTTCTCATGATGGGTAGACACTTTTATACATAATCATTTCCCCACTCACTACTAAGGACAGAGTTAGGCATCAGCAACAAATTAATTCTTCCCCCCATCCCATCTACTCACCCTTCGATGCAGGCAAAGGACAGAATACTTTTCCAGAGACAGCAGAAATAAAAGACGAGTGGCTGCTACTTCCCCAAACAGAGAAGGGAGGGGTGATTGGCAATGGAGGAAATCTGATACTTTCGCTCATGGGACCAGCCCAACCTGGAAAGTTACAGCTGAAAGCACCGCCCTATGAAAGGAATGCTGGGAAGTGTAGTTCTGTATGCAGGCAAGAAACTGACACTTGTTTCCAAGTGGATTTTTCAGCAGCAGAGGCTAGTCAGTCCTAAGGCCCTTTGAGCCAGATCTAGTGAAAGCTTAGTAGTTTTGTTTTCAGCCAGCTGACTGACCCTGAAGCCTGTCAGATCATCAATTAAAAATGGAGAAGCAGTAATATACAAAAGAAACCAGAAGCATATTTGTTGGATATGCTGGATGATTGTGTAGGGAAGGACTTTGAAATTTTATTTTTATATATGAAGATTTTAGCAAGAATCCTATACACACAACACTAGAAATCTAAGGAAATACTGTCAGTTGAAGACTGGTGGATGAAGGTTTTGGAACTAGCAGAAATGGACAAACTTACAATTTCAATTAAGGAGAAATCACTGGATTCATTTATAAAAAAAAACTGGAAGCCACTTCTTTTGCAGAAGAAAAAGAAAAATGATATAATAGTCTGGATTTAAAGAATAAAAAGTAAATGATTGGCAAAGGGAGAAAGTTTATTTTAAGAATGGTTGAAAGAAACTTTTGTCATGTACTACAAAGATTAGGATAATCTCGGTCTTTATGAAAATGATGTATTACTCTATGTTGTGGTAACTTATAGAAAATTCTATATATCAAAATGTCATTTTTAATTTGTTTTTGTATGTGTTAAAATGGTGGAGCATAGGGTGAATTTATTACCTTATTTTTCTGACATAAACCCTCCTATGTAGAACATGTGTCATTTGTAAATGTTGTGACTGTAAGGCTGACAACAGGAGAGAGTCATTTTGAAATCAAATGTACATTTTGAGAAAATGTAGGTCATTTTCTCCAAGGACTCTTGATTTCTGATAATACTTTTTCAATTTCCTGCAACTGTAAACAATGAAAAACCTCAAATGAATTTTCTGTTTGAAAATTTCCCTCGAAGCTTTTTATATCACATAAACATCCACAAAGTGAAGAACTAAAGGTATTCCTGCAACTCAATCAGAGGTATTAAACGTAAGACCCATGAGCTGGATATAGCTCATGACAGATCTTTTTCTATAACTGGGGTCTTGCAGTGCCACCCTTTCAGCAGTATCACCTGCCAAGGCTCTGAGAGAGGGAGAGAGAAGAAGGCCTCAGAAGTCAAGGAATGCTATGGGAGAATGGGCAGACAAAGGGTAGTGAAAGAGGGAGACACTGCTGGGGTGTTGGGAGGAACCAATTATCACATGGATGGATTGCTGCCCTTTCAGCAGTACAGGCATCACTTCACAGAGCACCTAAGCTGCAACCTGATGCCTCGACAGAAGTGGCACAGCTGAAAGGGTGGCCTGCGTGATAATTGCGCTCTCCCGTATTTTGAAAATATCAAGATTTGCATATTTTCTCTTCTACCATTTGCAACTAATGAGTTCCTATAGGAGAACAAAGTGCTTATTTTTGGTCATCATCTGCTTCATGACATCACTTTCTGCTTAACAATGTCACTTCTGGCCTTCAGCAGTCACCATGAATGCTACTTGGCCCACTATATGCAACGAGTTTGTCATCCCTCCCTTAGGATATAATCCTATGCATCTTTACATGCAACCTGATCCTACAAGTGAATGGATCATTTAGCTTCCTAAACATTAGAAATATAATGTGGTTCTAACAGGTCAAAGTATGTTTACTTGTAGGGAAATCCCGCTGAATTAAACGTGATTTACTTCCTGCTAAGTACAATTATAATTGCAGGTGTATAGCCCAATTTGATACATATTTACTTGAAAATAAAGCCCACTGACTTCAGTGGGGATTACAGTACTGTACTTCCAAATAAGTAAGTTTAGGATTGCAGTCCTGTTGGAAAAATTTTCTATGCCATTTCTCTACCTATAGCCATTCTCTTGCAATTAAGTTGAGAGCACAATCCTAACCAACTTTCCAGCACCAGGATACAAGCAATGCAGCTCTGAGGTCGGAGAACAAACATTCCCTTACCTTGAGGAGGTATCCATGTTTACTACTCCACCTTAGGATGCAGGACATACCCATTGTGGTAGCTATATCAGTGCTGGAAAGTTGGTTAGGATTGCACCCTGAATGAGTTGTTCCCAGAAAGATGGCAATCATGTGTCTTAAAATAGGTTAATGTCTCCTCCTGCTGGCTGGTGAGTGAAATGGGAGGTATCTACCAATCCAGTACAAAGACAATTATAGACAGGACAAAGTACAGTATGTGGAGATGGGGGGGACGGGACATTTTGACCCCTGTTATCTCCTTCAAAACAACCTTCTGGTAAAACTACAGGTAATTTTCAATGAGACCAGTGCTTCCAAACCTTTTAGCACTTGCACCCACTTTTAAAAATGACAATCTATTGTGACCCACTAGACAAAAAAAGAGATCTAAAAATAATTTTATTATTAATAATCAGAGCACAATCCTAATCTGGAGTTAGGCCAGCACAGTTAGGCCAGCAAAGTGTGGCCAGCACAAGGGACACTGTAAAGTTTGAACCATTCTCGGACTCAGAGACGCCAGCACACAGATGTGCACCATCCTCCCTGACTCCGAGAGTGGTCCAAATGCACTTTACAGTGTCCCTTATGCCAGCCAAACTTGGCTGGCGTAATTGTAACCAGGTTAGGATTGCTTTCTCAGTGTGCTCTGCTCAGGAGGTTGCTAGAGATCTTCCATATAGTATATGTGTATAGATATTTGCTATACTCTCTCCAAGTTGCTATACTCCCCAAGGACTATTCCCCCAAACCTTTACAGTCATTCTGGTATGCAGAAAGCTGAACAGGAGAGCAAGATTTCATAAATTCAGACATTTCAAAAATGTTTGTATAGGCACCCACCACAGAGAAGAGAATGAGCACAAGACCTTTCTATAGAAAGTTTTTAAGTCTTGAACAAAGATGTCAGGATTTCGGAACAGTCTGGATAAGGAATCATCTACTTGTATATCATATTCAAAATCACAGAAAGATACCCAGCAATCAAATCTTAACCATTCACTTGCTTAGATTAAGCATAAAATGACTGTCTCGGACTATAAACCAGTAATTGCCTAATTAAAGAATGGTTATTATTAGCGAGCAGTTATAATAACATCATGTGTTAGTCCTACCTGGGAGGGGCTTGGCTTTAATACTCCCTCTACTCATGAACTCGTGTTAGGTTCACACGTGTGTTTGTATTACTTGCTAAAGCCTAGTTCACACGTGCGCGATTGCTTACACTGTTTCAGGTCGTCGCAGATCTAAAGCCAGTGATCAAATGTTCATCTGAACTCACGCTCGTTGCTTTTCAGTCCCTCGCATTCGGCTGCTAATAATCAACAAAGCGTGTTCAAAACAAGTGTAGAGAACCCGTCATATGTATGTGCGAATCCTAAGCGTTCACTCGTTGAGAGGAAGCCACACAGAGAAAATTCCCAGTGAATACGGAACTGACAAGACTGATCTGAGACGGCGGGCAACGACCACTTTTTCCTACGTCAAGAAGTGCACCGGCTTCGAAATATCACGTGACTCCAGGATGACCCCCCCCCCCCGTTGGAGTTTTACTCCTCATTAATCTCCAGTCTGTCAAGGAGATCCACGTGACTTGATCTCTCTTGCCTCCTTCCTTCAACGCACTCTATGGAATGCTTAACGGAGAGGGAGCCACCCAATGGGCAAGTTGCGAATCCTCGGAACTGTCCAATCCTCACACGAGCGGGCGAGGCAAAGCCAATCGCGAGCTAGGAAGGCTTTCGCGTCCCGTCAGCCTCCGCGGTTTGGCCGGGCAACGTTCCTTGCGTCGCGGCGGCCAATAGGAAAGGAGGACGCTGTGGTACATTGGCAAGGTGAGCGAGGGCGGGCGGGGTTTGGCCGTGCCTGGTCGGGAGAGCTGCGACTTTGAGGTTCGGTGGAAGCTCTCTTCGTCCTAGAAGGTTAGCATGGACTGGGGGTCCCGAGACAGGCCAGAGGGAGGCGGCTGGGCAAAGGCGAAGTGCAAGCCTTGCAGGAAGGGCGCTTGGAACGGGCCCATTGGAAGAGCAGTGGCAGCGGTCTGCAGAGGCAGGCGGTGCATGCAAGAAACGGAGCAGGAAGGCCCGCTATTTGTTAGTATAGCTTCGTTATTCTGCCCTGTCGGTGCCCGCCAAAGGCCAGTTTAAGTGAGAAATCTCCTCGTTGTAGTTTTATAGGCATTGGTGAGGCCTTAGAGAATTCTAAGGGTCCGCGGTTTTTGCTGCCTTAAAGCTAAAAGAAAATTATTGTGGCATAGGCCTTTCTAGGACCAGAGCCCCTAATCTAAAAATAAAAATAATAACCAGGGGATTTTTCGAAGATGTTGTCACAATAAATATGATAGTCTCTTATGGTGATCCTTAATGAACATTACTAGCAGAAGGGTAAGGCAAGAGAATGGAAGGGGCTGAAAAAAGCTAGTGGACCTATACTAAGGAAGCAGGGCAAATGAACTGAATGAGAGAATTTATGTGACGAGAACAAGTGGATCCAACAAGTATGAAAGTGCGGACTGGATGGGCCCAACAAGTATGAAAGTGGGGGTTGGGTGAGTTAAGGAGGGTGATGATAGGAAAAGAAGTAAAGTAGGACACCTCCTGTTGGTTCTAGGTGTTGGTAAAGAAATTGGAACTGGGTCGGGGAAATGGCTATGTGGCTCAATATAGCCCCTTTCTAAATTAGCTTCTACAAGGTGATAGATGAAAGGTGTAATTGTGAAATGTTGGTCAACGTGTTAAGGCCTACTTGCCTGACTGCTTTTCACAACTTTTAGCTGATAGAGATGTATAGGGTCTTCCTTGTTTAATCAATCACGGGTTTAAATATCATGTTTCTTGTCTAATCTTGACTTAGTGAATGAGTATTTTTGTCTTAGCCATGTTAGTCTAAAATTTTGTGTTCTGCTGTTAATAATCAGTGTTCCGTATATCTGTTTCCCATTATAGTTGTCATCTCTGCCATCTTGCAGTGTCTGTCTGTAGCTGAGCTGTTCTGCTTATCTGGTTCTGTCTTTTTCCTTAATATAAGCACTCTGACACGGCTAGTGTGACCTTCTAGTTTAATTTTAGATTGATACTTTGCAAAACCTTTGCAAAAAATGAAGAAAAAGATTTTATAGTATGAATTGGGATGGTAAAGAATAAATTAGTTTTTCTGTAGGAATGGCAAGTTTTCCTCATAGTAGACTTCCTGTCTTAGTGTGGTGAAGCACACATGTGATTTTGTTTTCTTTTATTCAGGATAGTCAGAATGCAGACTTCGGTAGCTCTCCTGGCTTCGCCAGCTCTGGTAAGAAACTCTTGACTCTCAGATGCGTTTTAATAGGGGAGATAATATGTAATTATGTTTCTAGTACTTTACATTTCCTTCTTTACAACAGCTCTGCATGAGAGATTAGTAATCTCATTTTACAATAGAAAACTGAGTAAGAGTGACTCGTCCAAGGTCACTGAATGGATTCTGGATAAAGTGTGGTTGGATCTACATCAAATGCTAAAAGGCAGTGATTTCTGATGGAGGTTTTGTCATGGAGGCTAAGCCAGTTTTGCAAACACATCTATACTAGTTACATATTTAGCTTTTTAAAAAGCATTTGTTTACCTCTATTTTACCTCTACCAGTACTTATTTGTATTCATCTTTGACAAACCAACTTTCTTACAGTTAAAAAAAAAACTTCACTTGGCTGGGGCTACAGGCAAGTGGCTATTCACAAGTTTGTATTAATCCAAATGTACTCTTGAAGCCTATTATATGAAACTAATGGGGGACAGCATCAGGTATGCTGATGCTCATTGAATTTGAAATCTTGTGCTCCTGTGACAGAATAGTTAGGCTGCTCTCGTGCTAGGATTTATTAGGATTGCAACCTTTAGAATGATTAATGGATTTGAAGAATCAAAAGTAAATAGTTGGCAAGGGGAGACAGGCTATTTTAAGAATTTTTATCATGTACTGTGAAGATTAAGGTAGTTGCTTGGTCCTTATGAAAATAATGTATTACTTTACGCTTGTGGTAATTTACAAAAAATTTTCTATGTCTAAAATTTTTTTTTTCAATTTTTGTGCATTTGTTAAATAGTAAAAAACAAAAGAATGATTAATGGATAAAAACTTGTTTAAGCACTTATAAAAAAACTTAATTTCAGAACTGGCTTCCCCTCACTGCCCTACTCATCCCTAACTGCAGTGATGTTGGATATACAGGGTGTCCACAAAGTCTCTTTACAATTTCAAACTTGTATTACAAAAACAAATGAAGAGATACATATATGGAAAGTATACAATATTAGGAGTATATATTGAAGTTTATTTTGCATCAATTAATAAACCTCTATATGTGCACCATTGGTTGCATGCAGCACATCAAGGCGATAATCGGTTTCCTGCCATGTTCGCTGTAGCATAGTCTCATCAATGGTGGCAATGGCATCAGTGATCCTTTGCTTCAGGTTCTGTACACGATGTCTTTAATGTAGCCTCACAGAAAGAAATCTAGGGGCGTGATATCATTAACACATCTCATCATTTGCATTTTTTGTGATTTCTTGACATTGTAAAGAGACTTTGTGGACACCCTGTACTATCCAGCAAATGTGGTATATTAAAATGTAAGTACACAAGTGTTCAAATTGTGCTGAGCTCAGTATAGCTAACATGAGCCAATTGCTCTGGATTGTGCCCAGTGATCTCTGTGTATCTAGATAGAAATATGTGAAATTCCTAGTTTTCCAGATATTAAACAGAATAGGGAGGATTCTAATATGCTGAATCAGAGGAGCCTGTTTTGTTTAATACTTTTACACCACTAGAACCTTTCTTCCATACAGATCCTGCAGGTGACTAACAAGCAGTCAGTTATAAATAACATGAAAAGAAAGGGTGAACTGAAAACATACTTATCTTAGCATATAAGCCATGTTGCATGGTACCATAATGCCACCCATGTGCAGAATCTCTTGTCAGGGTCAGTCTGGAGTAAAATACAGTTTCCCCTTTACCCTCCTTCAGCATATTATCCTATGCAACATCTAGATTCCACCATTTACCTCACCAGAGTAAATGTTCATATAATCACAGTGGAGATTCTTTTTTTTAAAAAAAAATCTAAGATAACTGTCGTTCATTTAACAAAGAGCAAAGTGTCTCATTATGAATTTAGGACAAATAGAAAACATGCTTTGCATATAGAGTTCAATCCCTGACCTATACAATTAAAGTATCTTAAGTAGGAAGGCTGAGAGACTACCTAAAACCCTGAATGGAGTAGATAATACTGATCCCTGTATTGGAACATTCTCTGTATCTCAATATGGATTAAACATGTCTCTTTTCAGTTCCGCTGCTGTTCTCGAGTGCTATCCAGGCCCGTTTCCCTTTCTGTATTGAGCAGGCCAGAGATCCAAACTGTGCAGGTAAGAATAAATGGCCTGACCTGTCTTTGCTATGTTGTCACTCATTTCCAGGAACTAGGCTAGCTTCTGGGTCTTGCAAATGCATAGCTTTCTAGCCTGAATATATGCTAACCAAAATATATCATTAGGCCAGTTCAACATGATGTCCTTTCACTAAATACATATTTGAAACATCATGATGGAATGGACTGAAATGCTGCAATTGCATTTCTTCCACTAACATCTAGGAAGCTAGATTTCTACCCAACTTGTCATGGATGACTTCCTACAAAACAGGTATGAATTTTCTATTTTGAAATTGGTGTATACAATTTTTATTGTGGTGCATCATACAGGGAAGCTATAATAATACATTGTCTACTGTGCATAAAAAGATCAGGATGTGCATCAACCATCAATTTTTCAATACAAATGTCCTAATCTTCATAGTGGTAGATAGAGAATAGAGGAAGCAGGAAAATATGCAAGTAACTCAAGCTGGAAAACCAGAGGAGACTAAAAATCAGGCTTCTTATATCAAGATGTTTGACTTCCATTCTTGTTCTATGTAGGGCAGCAGTCTCCAAACTGGAGACTGTTATGTGCTTGGAAAGGCTTCCCCAACATGAATGGAGTGTTCTGTTCCGTAGGGGAGCCACCTTGTCACAACTTGCCTCAAAAATGAGCTGTGGCCAGTTGTGGTTCTGTTGCCCCAGGCTGTGCACCTGGATTTCCAGGCAGATGTGGCTGGCCTGGCAGGTGCGACTGCCAGATGCGGCAGTTTCAGGGTGAGGCTAGAAGGCTCCCCCGTGGAACGGAATGCTCCATTAACACATGGGAGGGATTCAGAAGGGCACTAGATCTGGCCTGTCCTGATATATGTTTCTGGACAGTCCTGATATAGGGACTTGTGCCAATTGTTTTAAATGCTTATGTTTTCAGTACCGGGGTATCCAGCTTTCCCCACCAACAATCAGTTTTCAAAATTCCAGTTATATAGGACAACTATAGTGGGAAACATGTATACTTGACTAACTTCTGTAAATGCCAAGATGGGTTGTCATGGACCTATTTGGGGAAGGAAAAGGGTAAGAAGACAGGTTCTGTCGGGAGAAAAGGTAGATTATTTTAGAGAAAAGGAAAGTGAACCCACTCATATAGGAAACCATTTTAGGGTGCCCTAGAGCACATTCCTGCATTACGTTTGTAGCATTGGAACAAAAGAACATCCAGGTCACCTATGGAAAGCCCATGCTCTGAATCTAGCCTAAACAAGCTTAATCCCTCCTAGGAATTGACGTTGTCATGGGGAGAAACTGCAGTATGTGATTTGGGGATTCTTGTGTTGCTAGGAAAGTAAAGCTGAAGGGGCTCTTGATTTTTTTTTGGCAGAAGTATTTGCCTTGTTACTACTTCTCTCAAGGTTCCTAACTGAACACAATTCAAAGGCAAAGAGATTTTGTTGCACTGCTTTAAAATAAACATGTTCCTAAACCAAAAAAGACACAAGAGGATACGGCACCCTCCTTTATCCACTTTTATTATTGGATCACATGAATTCAGTCTGTTCTGACATTCTTCATACTGTCTATTTGCTTTCACCCTTCCTTTGGTCAGGAGAAGAAAGAATCCACCACTCTCAGAGTGTATTTGTGCCCAGAACTGGTTCTTTATATTGTCTGCAAATTGTTACCTATAAATGAGAACTTTCAGAGTTACCATATTGGTGTGGACCTGCCCACCTTAAGCAATTGCTGTATCTCTTAGCCAAGTTTCAGGCTTGCCAACATTTGACTAGGACAGGGATCAGCAACCTTTGCTGGTTTAGAGGCCAGATGTTCGGTGATGACATTGTGTCATTGCCGAACTTCTAGGCTGCTGAGTGCAATGTGTGCTGCAGATTTGCTGTGCACTAGAGTCCCTTTGCCACCACCTCCTGGATAAGGCCAGATAACTTTGTTCTGTGAGCTGTAGATTGCCAACCCCTCCTCTGGGGGGTGAGGGGGGTGCCAGAGGACTGTGCCTGCCAGTGGTCTTCACTTCTGTTGCTGCTCATTACTGAGAATAGAAGAGATTGTGGTGACTTGTGTGCAGCCTGCAGTGCTTGGAAGCTTAGTAGTTTGCACGCAGATTTCTTGTTGACTTGCAACTCATGCTATTCACTTGCTTCTTCCCCAGCCGTTTGGCAATTCTCATCGTCAGCCAGCTTACCGGGAATTCCAGACCACTGCTGTCTCCCGTGATATTGATACTGCTGCTAAATTTATTGGTGCTGGTGCTGCTACAGTTGGGGTAGCTGGCTCAGGAGCTGGAATTGGAACGGTGTTCGGCAGTTTAATCATTGGTTATGCCAGGTAATTGCGGATGGGTGGGATTGAAGAATGACCAATGTACCTCATTTTGAGGGAGGTAGTTTCTAAAGGCAGAGGATAATGCTTAAAACAAGCAGGGAAGCTTAGAATAGAAGGGAGTATAAGGGTTCCATTTTTTTAAATTGAATACCTTGCTGACAGATTGTCTTTCACAAATGGTTCTCCTTAAAATTCAGTTTGAAAAAAATGTTCTCTAACATGAGGCAGAGCTGTGGTGTCACCTAGGAGATCTTCTCAGTCTCTGTGCTATCGAGATAGCTGTCTTGTGCTAAAGAACCAAATAGTTGATGTGAATTGATAAAACCTGATTACAGTGAACTTTCTACACAGGCTGATTTTTGTGCCCTAAAGTCAGATGTTTTCTTAGGGAGTCTCATGGCTAAAGGTCTGTAAATAGCGATTTTTTAGCAATGGAACAAATGCATGTGTGTATTCAGGCAATATATTCTTGCAGAACTTTAGCTAAGGTGTGGCTACACGGAATGAACCCATATTGATCTTTTAAACTAAGTGGCCCTAAGTCAAACATAGTTTCACCTTCCCCAGTTTTCCTTTTTCACTTTTTACTTCTCGGCTTTCACTCTTCAGGGTCCAACACTAACAGTGAATTCTCTGTGTAAAACAGCAATCTCCAAACCTGCCTCAGCCGGGAAAAGGTTCCCCAAGCTAATGGGTCTTTCCATTCTGCCAGGGACGCTGCAGAAGATTTCAATTACAATCCCCAGGGGTAACTGGGATCTGCCACCCAAAGAAGCCTCGCAGCTGGCATTTGTGCAGATGCCGCTAACTGCGAAGACCCCTGAAGACTGGAGTTGGGTCCTTTGCAGCATCTCTGAATGGAAGGCACTGTTCATTCTGGGGAAGGATTAGGCAGGCACTGGATCTGGCCTGTTGGCTGGAGTGTGGCTGATACGTAGTCTGTAAGGTGGGGAAAACTAGAGAGCCTCTGGTTTCCATGACTGCGTAAAGTTCAGAACAACCAAAGAGTTGGGCTACTGGTCCATTCAGTTCAAAATTTATACAGTCAGTGCTCTTGACGGGTTTCAGGCAGACCTTTCTCAGCCATACCTGGAGATGTCAAAGATTGAATCTGAGGCCTTCTGCATGCCACACAGGTGCTACCACTCCTTTCCTAGTCTTATCAAAGACTGTAATAAACACCCCTTATACCTGCTCCTGCTAACTGAGCAAAGGGGCACATTTTCAAGTGATAGCTCTTCGTTTTGCAAGGAAAGAGCAACTATTTCCTAATCATCCCAGCATAACATCCCTCCCACAGTCTGCTGTGGAAGTTCCTTTTTTGTGTGTGCACCTCTCTGGGGCAGAGTAGAATCCTCAGACTCCTTTGCTATGTAAACAGCTTTGAAAACTTGTGCAGAAAAGTGGTATATAAAAGTATTCTACTTTGGAAAGATGTGGATGTGGAGGGTATATTGATGCATGTACTTGTCTTCTAAACAAGGTTCAGCCCGTGTTAACTGAACTAAGGTTCAACCAAGACCTTCCAAAAATGTTTCAAATGAGCTTTAGAGATGCTTTGTCATTTATGTTGGAGAAACAGTATTATCTTAGAAACCTTCTTTTTTGTGTTCTACCCACAGGAATCCATCCCTCAAGCAGCAGCTGTTTTCTTACGCTATCCTGGGTTTTGCCCTCTCAGAGGCCATGGGGCTCTTCTGTTTGATGGTGGCATTCCTCATTCTGTTTGCCATGTGAAAGCCTTGTAGCTATGCTGCAGCTGCCATCTGTCTGTGTCCTCTCCGGTTTGAGTCCGCCTCCCTTGCCAGAGTGTTACAGATTTAAACAAACTTTCTCTAAATAAAGAAGATTCAAGTTTGTTTTATTTGTGGTTTTTCACTTTCCTAAACTGCAAAGGGTTAAGATAAGTTTCTTGGTCATCATGTTTGAATTTAAATATATACACACATGTGTATTGCTGGGGAAGAAAAGAAGGGTGTTTTTTTTATCATGCCATAGCCATCTGATTCCTTTTGTAGCAACATACACAAATATGTGGCCAAAAAGCCAAGCTAATCATCATCAGTTCTCACATCTACATTCTAGAAAATAAGAAAGCTTTACTCAAGAGACCTGTACTATAGTCTGCCTTCAAATTTGGTTTTACTTAATTTCACTTGAGAGGGGATGTTAATCAGCAAATACAGTACAGTTTTGCATGGTACAGTTCTCTAAGGAATAGGAAGGATATCCTTTGGCTAACGAGTGAGTATGCATGGGGAATTCATACTCCACTAAAAAAAAGTTTCCATATTGGAGCGCATCTGCTTTTCTGTAGCCTTTGGTAGCTGTGACTTTGTACTCTTTCCTGTATGTGTCTACAAGACTGGCAGTGCAATGCTACCCACCTCTACACAGAAATAAGCACTGTGGAATTTAATGGGACTTTCTCCCAGATATCTGTAGAAGGTTACAGCGTAGGCCATCTTACCCTCCTGCTGCCCCAAAAATTTATGTTCTCTTCTTTGATAGGACTATGTGCTTATGAGATTGCCTCTGCACCTTTAAGCAATGGCAAATGGAAATATACAGCAGTGGCAAATAAGGTAAAAGTACCGATGGCGAGAGGACGAATGCTAAAGGTCGGGACAGCAGGAGCGCTAGGACTGACGGATAGCAAAGAACAGGAAGGGTGGCTGGAAAAGTCTTTTCTTGAGCAGAGGAAAAGTTGTATGATTCTTCCGTGAGGACGTTCCTGTTCTGGTTCAACTATGGTTCTGGTGCTGTATAGGCCGAAGCATTATGCTCTAGGCACGTGCTGAGAGTAGGTTGGAGGACTTCAAAGGGCCCAGCGGATACTGTAATCCTGCGCAAGACATCCCTTGGTGAGCAGAGAGGGGCGGTGCTAGGCTATGCTCGTAAAGGGGACTTTCCTCGGGTGGCCACAACTGCGCAGGCGCAGCACTGGCAGACCTTTATGTGTGC
>JAJKFI010000075.1:1164647-1298570 GCA_029204185.1 Lerista edwardsae | reverse complement strand
GGGGGGGGTGAAGGGAGAGTGGCAGTAAGCTTACCGCTTTAGGCAGTTGGGGGCTTGCTATGGGGCACCTACTGACTCCCTCTTTGCAGATGCACTTGTCTCCTTAGAATATTTTTGGCTTTGCATAGCTTCATTCGTATTGCCTTTGGCTTGAAGAAGCCTCTTGCATAGATTGAGCTGGTGCAGTTGGTGGAGGATTCTCAGCTGCCAAGGGAACGCAATAGCTTGCAGTCTGTGAAGGAAGGGAAAACTTAGCTGGAATGAAAAATTCATACAAGGCCTTGGATGGAGACTGAGGGCACAATCCTAACCTAGAATTGGGCTGGCACAGTTTGGCCAGCACAAGGATCAGTGTAAAGCATGTTTGGACCACTCTCGGAGTCAGGGAGGATGGCGCTCATCTGTGTACTGGCCTGTCTGACTCAGAGAGTGGTCCAAACATACTTCACGGTGTCCCTTGTGCTGGACAAACTTTGCTGGCCTAAATGTGCTGGCCTAACTCCAGGTTAGGATTGCGTCTTGAGAAAACGGTCCAAAGCAAAACTATACGTGAGACCTGGAAGGGCTGCATATTTTTTGGCAGGAAGCAAAGGGGCAGACAGGTTTGGAGGGCTGAAGAGTCCAGGAAGCCAGGGGTTGCAAGCCAGGTTACATCTTAAGTATAAACCCTTGATAGGAATGTCTGCTAGATATGACCTCTACTTAGAGAGCAACCCTAACCTGGAGTTAGGCCGGCACAGTTAGGCCAGCAAAGTTTGTCAGGCACAAAGGCCACCGTAAAGCAGGTTTGGACCACTCTCTGAGTCAGGAAGGATAGCTCACGTCTGTGTACTGGCCCCTCTGACTCCAAGAGTGGTCCAAGAGTCCCTTGTGCTTGTGGTCCCTTGTGCTGGACAAACTTACTGGCTTAGTTTATGCCGGCCTAACTCCAGTTTAGGATTGCGCCTTAAGTAAATGTGCGTATTAAATTAGACTGTAAGACCGGTTACCAATTCAGCCTCTGCACTGTGGACAGGATCTTTAAGATTAATCTTTTTTTGCAGTCAACGTGATACATGCTGGCTTATCAGGATGTTAGGAAACTCCCAGAGCCTTTTGGCAGCCTTGCCTAAACTTAAAAGGATCTGGCCAATTGGTTATATTTTCCCTATTCCCCCCTGCACAGTGTCTTTTCTAGAGGCTGTTGCTGGTGGTGTTTTGCATTTTTTTTTTAGATTGTGAGCCCTTTTGGGGCCGGGAGCCATTTAACTTTATTATTATTATTATTATTATTATTATTATTATTATTATTATTATTATTATTATATTAATTGCCTGCAAACCGCTTTGTGAACTTTGTGTTGAAAAGCGGTATATAAATACTGTTGATTGATTGATTTTCAGTTTTTAGAATCCAATGGGCTGTTTTTGGCTTACAGTCTATCCTGAGACCTTAGAAGCAGACGAACTAGATATTTCAGTATATACCTGAGTTGCAACTCCATGATTTATATAGGCTCTCCCACCTTTTCCTCTTCTCTTTTCTTTTTCTGCAGGGCCATCATGAAACTTAATGGACACCAGCTGGAAAACCACGCACTGAAAGTCTCCTACATCCCCGATGAACAGACTGTGCAGGGCGCAGAGAATGGACGTCGGGGAGGCTTTGGGACACGGGGTGCTCCCAGGCAGGGGTCTCCTGTGGCTTCAGGAGCCCCTGTGAAGCAGCAGCCAGTAGACATCCCCCTTCGGCTTCTGGTTCCCACCCAGTATGTGGGTGCCATTATCGGCAAGGAGGGTGCCACCATCCGCAACATAACCAAGCAGACACAGTCCAAGTAAGTCCCCCGTTGCTCAGCATCTCTGTCCGCTTGTGACATTAAGAGCGCAATCCTAAACTGGAGTTAGGCCGGCATAAGCTAAGCCAGCAAAGTTTGGTCAGCACAAGGGCCACCATAAAACGTGTTTGGACCACTCTCGCAGTCAGGGAGGATGGCTCATGTCTCTGACTCCGAGCATTGTCCAAACGTACTTTACGGTGTCCCTGGTGCTGGCCAAACTTGGCTCGCTTAGCTTATGCCGGCCTAACTCCAGTTTAGGATTGTGCCCTAATTTACTTCCTAGTGTGTGCTAGGCACTGTGTGGGACACAGGTGGGGAAGCAGTCTTGGTCCAGAAGGCCAAAGTGCATTGAGCAGAAGGCTTAGGAGAATGCAAACATTCCCTTCCTTGGGCCAAGAGGCAGTCTCCCCAAAACACATGGGGAGGGGGCCACCATAGATTTTGAGTTTTGAGTTCCATTAATGGTGGCAGAGCGGGAAATAGATGTACACTAGGCCCTTATTATCTGCATAGATTCTGTCCCCAAAACACCTGTGGATGTCTAAATCCGTGGGTATCTAAATTCACTGTGTTCTGGTCGCATCCGGAGAGTATTCTGAGGGTTGAAAAAGATCATTTCCAGTTTTTGGCTGAAAACCAGAAGTGACATTTTTGGCCCATTCTGAGCCCCGGTGAAGCCTAAATAAAAATATTTATTTACTTGCACATTTATTTGCCTTATTCTCAGCCCCCCCCCCAAAAAAAAGTGGGGGGATAAAACAAAGGCAGTAACAAAAAGTTACAGTAAAGACAATAACAGATATTTACTGTTAGTGTTTAATTAAGGCACTAATTAAAGTTGCAAGAAAGCTGGCCAGGAAAAAAAAATCCTACAACAGTCAGGAAAACGCTATGT
The DNA here is from genome assembly GCA_029204185.1 of Lerista edwardsae. NCBI lineage: Eukaryota > Metazoa > Chordata > Lepidosauria > Squamata > Scincidae > Lerista > Lerista edwardsae. Next base: position 1,295,855 of record JAJKFI010000075.1, on the reverse strand, counting down.
AGATAAAAATAGAAAGAATCAAACTTGCCCTGAGATGATCTAATCAGGGGGGTAGAATCCACTGGAAAGTTATCCTGTAAGCCCTGTTGGAATGACAGCAGCTACCAAAGACTCAGGCTGCAATCCTATACACACTTTCCTGGGAGTAAACCCCATTAAAAATAATGGGACTTACTTCTGAGTAGCCATACATAGGCTTGGGCTGTCAATAAGGAGGCTGTGTGGAATCAAAGGAACTGGCAAAGGAAGCCATAGAGCTTCTGTTGACATGCCTTTGGTTTCTGATTTTGTAAGCTTGGGACTCCTCTTCCCCTTTCCTGTCTCATGCAGAATCGATGTGCACCGGAAAGAAAACGCAGGGGCAGCTGAGAAAGCGATCAGCATCCATTCGACTCCAGAGGGTTGCTCTGCCGCTTGCAAAATGATCTTGGAAATCATGCAGAAGGAGGCGAAAGACACCAAGACGTAAAGCTGGGCTATTTCTTTATTAGCAGTACTGATACTCTGCCTTTCTGTTTAGCACAGTAGACACACAGCAGCCAAACAAGAACGAAAGCACCATAAAATAATGGTCATGGCTAGATTTTACCTTTCACAGTTTAAGGGCCCAATCCTATCCAACTTTCCAGCACCAATGCAATAACTCATGTTTCCTTTCTTTGTGACTGCATTCCCACCGCAGGATGCAGCGCGCACCCTGTTGGCATGGCTGCATCAGCCCCGGAAATTTGGCTATAAGGCCAGCGGCGTCATGCAGCCGGAATGCTGGGCAGGAGGAACGGGTGAGTGGCAGCCTGCCGGTTGCGTACTGCTCCGTTTAGCCGTCTTCCCCGCCCCCATGGGGGCGGGGAAGACGACGAAACGGAGCAGTACGCAACGGGTGGGCTGCCGCTCACCCGTTCCTCCCGCCCAACATTCCGGCTGCATGACACCGCTGTATAAGGCCGTTCCCCAAGTTCCTGTAAGTGGAGTGAGGAATAGGCCATTGTACTTGGAGAAAGCCTCTGGAAATGCAGGTGTGCCGCGATATCCGCGCGGCCTGGGGATGGGGGTTTGGACGCAGCCTAACGGGAGCTTGTAAGCGGGGGCTTGGTGGGATGCAGCCGAAAGGGGCTTGTTATGACCTTACCTGCAATCGTGAAACTGCAAGTGGGCCGTGATTGCGTTATTTCAGTGTTCTGAGGCACAGGGAGCGCTGCCGAGGGGTCCTCAGGCCCCCTGCACCCTTTGGAGGGCTAACATAAACCCAGGTAAGCTCATAACAAGCCCCTTTCTTCCCGCGGCCAGCGTGAACCTGGGGAATGTGTCGCAGCAGTTCGGTCACCCCTGCAAGCACTTACAGCGGTTCAAGGTCTACACGAGAGTTTGAAAACCGTTGTTCTAAGGGGTTCGCGACAGTGTGCACGCCCCTTCAGCAGCTGCATGTCGTGATGCCATCATTGTGATGCCACCCCTGGATGTTCAGTGAGGAGATTGTCATCATCTGCGCAGAGCTTGGCTGAGAGGTGTGCGGCTTCTTGTCCATGTGCCTTTGAGGGACCACTGTCCCCCCTTCAGCCTACAGTGGTACGACCCATTCTACTCCCTCATTCAGCTGCATGTGTAGACCAGGCCTGAGGCGTAAGCGGCAGCCTGAAATTGGTCGGCAGTAGGACAGGATTGCACAAACCATTCCAACTCTTTCAATTCATTTCTTCCAATTCCTTCCAATTCATTTAAATCATCTTTTTCTCCCCTGCCCGCCTCCAGCGCTGATGAAGTCCCTCTGAAAATCCTGGCCCATAACAACTTTGTTGGACGGCTGATTGGCAAAGAAGGCCGGAACTTGAAGAAGGTGGAGCAGGACACAGAGACAAAGATCACCATCTCTTCGTAAGAGTTTATCTTTTTAAAGCCACACACTGCTTCTCTTGGGGTGCGTGAACGTCTTGCATGTAATCTGGACACTGTCAAGTAGCTCTGCCTCATTATATGAACAGGGGGTGAAAACATGCCTCAGAACTACCTGTCCAGCAAACCGCTGAGGCTGAGTTCTCTTGCTTTGCATATAGGAAGAACGGCAGACACCTTCCAGGTTTCCTGGCAGCTATTTTTCCATCCCTGTTAAAGTGTGAGGCTAGACCGAAGTTGGAGAACCTCCCTATGTATATTGCAAGCCTTTGATTGTGTTAGCAATGACTTTTAAAAGGCTAGGATAAGATCCTGGAGGTCTTCTTTGCTTGCTGCTCCCAAGGGATGAACAAATTCTGAAGTTTTTTTTCCCATCCACACATAATTAGCAGGCAGCCTCAGCTCTGCAGCAAGAACCATGCACTGGTAGAGCTTCCTGATGCAGCATCCCCCCTGGTAGTAGGCAGGAGGACTCTCTGTCTGCCATTCCAGGGTGATGCCATTGCACGCCACAGTTAGAAGTGCTTTGTGTGAACATTACAGACCAAAGGGCGCAATCCTAACCTGGAGTTAGGCCGGCAAACACACCATAGAGCGCGTTTGCACCACTCTCGGGTCAGAGGGGCTGGTGCATGGACATGTGCCGGCCTCCCTGACTCAGAGAGTGCTGCAAATGCCCTTTATGGTGCATTTGCCACATACCTGGACCATCACAACTGACTTGTGCCGGCTTAACTCCGGGTTAGGATTGTTCCCACAGAGGCTTGATGGACTGCTTTTTGTTGTAAACAAGATGATCACAAAAACGGGTCGGGGGAGACTACAAATTGCTAAAAAAAGGTAAAGGTTTCCCCACAACCGAATGGTCTGGTCATGACCAACCATAGGGATCAGTGCGTTTGTCTGAGGACAAGCTTCCATGATCATGTGGCCGGCACGACTGTACACCAAGGCGCACGGAACACCCACCGAAGTGGTACCTATTTATCTACTCACATTTTTACATGCTTTCGAACTGCTAGGTTGGCAGGAGACAAATTGCTAGCCAGGTGTTAATTGTTTTTGCCGTTCCCAGTCTGCAAGATTTGACCCTCTACAACCCCGAAAGAACCATCACTGTGAAAGGCTCCATTGAAAACTGCTGCAGGGCAGAGCAAGAGATTATGAAGAAAGTGAGGGAAGCCTATGAGAATGACGTAGCCGCAATGAGTGTAAGTATGGCTGTGACAGATCCTGTCCTTTCTCTATTCCTGAGGACTCAGTGCTGGCTCTTTTTGATTTTTCAGGCAACTAAGCATGCAACAAGTAACTGAGGCCAGTAAAAGCTCTTTGTGGACTAGAAACACTTGTGAACTTGTTTTCAAGACTGAGATCAGCTAATTGATCAACAGGGAGGTTGCTGAAGGACGGGAATGGAATACTGTGAGCCCTCGTTATCCATGGGTTCAGTATCCGCAGATTTTATCATCCGCAGGTTCCGAACCCGCAATTGGAACCTCATTCTGGTCGCATCTGGGAGGCTTTCTGAGGCTGTGTGTGACGCTGTGTGGCCTCTGCAGGCCTCAGAATGACCTGAAAGCATCCAGATGTGACTGCTTCGGTCGCGTTTGGAGGCTTCAGTTCGCCGATATCTGTGGATTTGAACATCCATAGATTTGAACATCCATGGTGGTTTCAGGAACAGAAACCCCGTGGATAACAAAGGCTGCCTATACATGCATCTGTCTTGTTTGTCAGCAGTTGTCATGATCCAGAGATGCTTGTGTGCACATCGCTGTACGCATGAATAAATTGTGCCAAACCATGGTTTGGCATGACATGTGAACTCAGGCAGAATGGCTTAGAACAGAAGAACAGAAGAGCCCCACTGGATCAGGCCAAAGGCCCATCTAGTCCAGCTTCCTGCATCTCGCAGCGGCCCACCAGATGCCTCAGGGAATACACCACAACTAGATACGAACATCTCGTTGCCACTCCCCTGCATCCGGCACTCCGAGGTAGCCTACCTCTAAAGTAAGGAGGTGGCACTAACCATCATGGCCTGTAGGCTTCCCTAAGGTCATCTCCTGAATTCATGAATGAGGAGTTCAGTTGGAGAAATATCCAGTTCACAGCTTTTGTGCCTTTCCAGCTCTGTATAGTCCTTAGTGAAAGTGTCTGGAGCTTGCTGCTGTGGGCTTGCTGCACAGTCTCTTTTTGCTTACTGGCTGCAGCAGATTGGTGCATAATGGGCGATGACAAGCTATAACTAAGCATATTGAATGGACGCTTTCATGCCATACGCTAGGAATCCCCCATGTGACCCCTGTGTCTAATCCTTTACACTAGACATGTGGTGTTAGTGGGTGCAGTCATTTTACATGCAACTTTCTCTTGCTTCTTTAAGTTCTCAAATCAGAACTTCAGATGATTGCGATCAGTTAGTAATCAGCAATGCTTCCTATGCATTGAAAAAGCTGGAGACTGCTGCTGCAGTCTCCGGCGCGAATGGTGCTTCATATTTTGCCAGGGAAGCTGCAAAAGACCCCAGCTACAGCTCCCAGGGATCTTCGCGGCCAGCCACCCACGCACGTGACAGCAGGCATGCAGCTTGCTGGAGCAGAAGACCCCAGAAGTGGCTGGCCGCGAGGACTCCTGGGAGCTGTAGGAGGGGTCTTGTGGCTTCTCCAGCTGAACTCAAACTGCAGCTCATGCCAGGGTTGGGGAGGCAATAGATCTGGCCCATAGGCCAGAGTTTGAGCCCCTTGCACTAAAACAAATCCCTGTACTAAAATAAGACTTTTCCAGTAAAGTCATAATAAAATGGTAAGGTTAATCATTCCCCATCACTTTCTTTTCTTTTTTTCTTTTAGCTACAGTCACACCTGATACCTGGTCTCAACCTAGCTGCTGTCGGCCTCTTTCCTGCCTCTTCCAATGCTGTGCCACCTCCTCCAAGCAGTGTCTCTGGGGCGGCCCCATACAGTTCTTTTTTGGTAGGTAGAGAGCATGAACCCTGCTTTCTGTGTGCACAGACCACTGAATGGCAATAAAGACAATCATCATCTTGTGTACATGGTATACATGTTGCTGTCCTCTGGTTTTCCAGGTATAATTTAATGTGATGGTTTTGATTTATTTTGCCTTCTCCTCTGTGTACCACATTCTATCTTTTTTTTTTTGTATAGTCATTTTTTGCTTTCTTAAAAAATATGCAAACGTTAAAAAAAAGAAGAATTGCAGAATGGTTCCTGGAATCGGGAGGACAAATGGACTGCACAATCCTAACGTGGAGTTACGTAAGAACTTTAGAAGGGCAGATTTCCCTCAGATGAGGAGGTTAGTTAGAAAGAAATTGAAAGGGAAGGTGAAAAGAGTCCAGTCTCTCCAGGCTGCGTGGAGGCTGTTTAAAATAACAGTAGTAGAGGCCCAGCGGAAGTGTATACCACAAAGAAAGAAGGGCTCGACACAGAAAGAAGGTCCAGGAGGGTGCCTGCATGGCTGACAAATAAAGTTAGAGAAGCTGTAAAGAGCAAGGAAGCTTCTTTCTGTAAATGGAAGTCTTGCCCCAGTGGGGAGAATAAAAAACAACATAAACTCTGGCAAAAGACAAGTAAGAAGGTGATACGGGAGGCCAAGAAAGAGTTTGAGGAACGCATGGCTAGCAACATAAAGGGAAATAATAAAAGCTTCTTCAAATATGTTAGAAGCAGGAAACCTGCCAGAGAGGCGGTTGGTGGATGGTGAGGGAGGTGATGGTGGATGGTGAGGGAGGGAAAGAGGAGATAAAAGGGGACTTGGAGATTGCAGAGAAATTAAATGAATTCTTTGTGTCCGTCTTCACGGCAGAAGAACTTGGGCAGATACCGCAGCCCGAACAGCCCTTCCTAACTAAGGAATTAAATCAGATAATGGTTAATAAAGAAGACGTTTTAGATCAAATTGATAAATTACATATAAATTTGAATTGATAAATTGATAAATTACATATAAATTCTGAATCCATAAGAGGACCTGCCCTCTTATTCCCTGACTGTGAATTCTTCAGCAGCCTTTGGTGGGGGACTGTGTCAAACGCCTTCTGAAAATCCAAATATATGATATCCACAGGTTCACCCACATCCACGTGCCTGCTGACCTTTTCAAAGAATTCCAAAAGGTTTGTGAGGCAAGACTTACCCTTACAGAAGCCATGCTGACTTTCCTTCAGCAGTACTTGTTCCTCTACGTATTTTAGGATTTTATCTTTGATGAGGCTTTCCAACATCTTACCCGGAACAGATGTTAGGCTGACCGGACTGTAGTTTACAGGGTCCCCCCTTCTCCCTTTTTTAAATATTGGCGTGATATTGGCTATCCTCCAATCTCTGGCACCGTGGTTGTTTGAAGGGACAAGTTGCATACTCTAGTTAAGAGGTCAGCAACTTCGTTCTTTAGTTCCTTAATAACTCTTGAGTGTATACCATCTGGGCCTGGCATCTTATAAGAAGAGCCCCACTGGATCAGGCCAAAGGCCCATCTAGTCCACCTTCCTGTATCTCACAGTGGCCCACCAGGTGCCTAAGGGACTTCAGTAGACAACAAGATACTTGCATCCTGTTGCCACTCCCTTGCACCTGGCATTCTGAAGTAGCCTACTATTAATGTAAGGAGGTTGCCCAACCCATCATGGCCTTGTAGCCCATAATGGACTTTTCCTCCAGAAATCTGTCCAGTCCCCTTTTAAAGGCATCTAGGCCAGATGCCTCCTGTGGCAAGGAGTTCCATAGCTTAATTACCCACTGGGTAAAAAAAGTATTTCCTTTTATCTGTTTTAACTCTCCCAATACAATTTCTGTGGATGCCCCCTGGTTCTGGTATTGTGAGAGAGGGACTTAGGCCAGCAAAGTTTGGCTGGCACAAGAGAGATCATAAAGTATGTCTGGACCACTCTCGGAGTCAGAGGCAGGCACTCACCATCCTTCCTGACTCCATGTGTGGTCCAAATGCACTTTACAGTGGCCTTTGTACCAGCCAAACTTTGCTGGCCTAACTGTGCTGGCCTAACTCCAGGTTAGGATTGCGCCTTGAGATGGGTTAATTTTCAGAAAGTATGATAATTGCTCAGGTTATATATCGCAATGAATGGAATTGATTTGTTAAAGCAATTGGTTACTCCATTTGGTGAGCAGATCAATCCACTTTACTTGCAGGATGCAAGGATGTGCTCCCAAAGGCATTTGGTGGGTTGAAAACTTGCATACCATTTTTAAAAGGGAATACCATTATTCAGCAGAATATTTCGTTACAAATCAGCACATGCCTCTGCTGCTCTCACAATGATATGCTTGTATGCGCTTAAAGCTGACAAAAGGAGGGGTCCAGAAACTCTTTAGACAGCGTCGTCATCCGCAAATGAACTCCCGGAACGCTGGGAGGGACTTACGCGGGGCTTCGCCATGATTGGCTGCCTGCCCGTCTTGTTCCGCGGCTGCCCTGGCCTCGAGGGGTGCCTGCTCGCCGGGGGAGACAGGTGGGGGGCGCGCCAGGTGCCTGGGCAAGCAGCGGGAGGCCGCGCCAACCGGGGGCAGCCCCCCCTCGAGGCCAAGGCAGCCGCGGAATGAAATGGGCGGGCTGCCAATCATGCGAAAGTCCCGCCCAAGTCCCTCCCAGCGTTCCGGGAGTTCATTTGCAGATGACGACGCTGTCTTTAGATTCCTGCTTCTCAGTGAACTGTCTATTCTGTCCTCTTTCTTTACTGCTCCCGCTGCCTTTGGGTTCTCATTTTTTTTAATTTTTATTATTAAATAAAGGTGATGGGTAAGAATAGTAAATAAATATAGGTATAGGGCACTAAAATACAAAGGTAAAACACACTAGGTATACACGTTGAGTTACATCTATTCATTCTCTTATCTTAATATTTTATCTAAATCATCAACTTCATAGGTTTAATTTAAACAACACCAATTTTCTTCTCTATTTCCTTCTTACGTGGGTTCTCATGAATGGTTCTAGCCTTCTAGCACTTCTGCCTTTCCGCTGTCAGCATATAGTCACTAGAATCCATGAGAGGCTTTTTTCCCCTTCAGATGAACTTACTTTCATTTCTCATGGAACCTGCATTATAGTCAACATTTCATGAAAGTGACCAAGGGCGCAATCCTAACCTGGAGTTAGGCCAGCAAAGTTTGGCCGGCACAAGGGACACCATAAAGTATGTTTGGACCACTCTCAGAGTCAGAGAGGCCAGCACACAGGTGAGCCATCCTCCTTGACTCCGAGAGTGGTCCAAATGCACATTACGGTGTCCCTTGTGCCGGCCAAACTTTGCTGGCCTAACTGTGCCGGCCTAACTCCAGGTTGAGATTGCGCTCCAAGTGGTAAACCTGTGTTTGGACTATCTTTCTTTAGATGGCAGATGGGGGCTCATATACTGGAATGCTTTCTCATGAAAACATTTTTACATACACAAAATTTTCTTCTCAGGCTTTTAATCCTAACGTGTTGGCTTTCTATATGTAGGGAATTCGTTTGTATGGAGTAGTGTTCATTCATTTGAATCCCCAAATACAGTCTGAAGTGGTGCATCCCTAACCCAGGTTAACCACGTCAAATCCTCTTTGTGAGAACTAAATTAAAGACTTTCCTCTTCGTGGGCAGATATATGCAAGCATTCTATGACATTGTAGCCATTTAGCCAGTGGCTGGTGGGAACCAGGCAACACTTTTTAAAGCTTCTTCTGTGTCAGGTTGGAATGTCCAATTTTACTGGTACTAATTAGGCCACGCAAATCTGTTCTTGACAGCCTCCTGAGCAAGAAACGGTGCATGTATTCATCCCTGCGCAGGCTGTGGGTGCAATCATTGGCAAGAAGGGACAACATATCAAGCAACTCTCCAGATTTGCAAGTGCCTCTATCAAGGTGCCCATTCCTTCCTCCCTTAAACACTTTTGCCCCTCTATCAGTTGTTGGTTGCAAAGCTTGGCAGTAGACATCTGCCTCCATGTTTTCTAGAAAATAAGTTGGGGCACCATCCACAAGGGTTCTGGGAGTGATACAAACATGATATGCCAAAGTCCTGAGATTCTCAAAGGGTTGACATTTCCCTAAGGAGTCAGTCAGTTCCTCAGAAGCAGCAGCACCTGTCACTTTCCTATTGCAGCTCCATTTTGGACATCCACCTTGATCTATCCGGGTGGTGCTGTGACACTGTCCCATTGTAGCATGGTGTGGTGATCGTGTTGTTGGTTGAAAACCAAGGGCTTTCTCACCACTCGCATGTCCTGTGGTTTCCCTCCCATCATGCTGCTGGGCTCCCTCTTTAGTCTTCAGTCCACGTTATGTGGCAATACCTTGTTCATCACTGACCTGACTCCAGGCCTTCCACTTCACGTTGTCCACTTGAGTGCAGCTCTCCTATCTTCCTGAGTGGAAGGGCCGCCGTTTGATCCTGCTCACATCAGACTGGCTTGGGTGGAAGGGATGGAGATTGCTCCCCCCAGCAGTGGGTTCTGCCTGCTGGTCAGATTCCTGATCACCTTGTCTCTTGTTCTTCTCTTTGAATGCTCCAGATTGCTCCTCCAGAGACACCGGACTCCAAAGTGCGAATGGTGATAATCACGGGACCACCAGAAGCCCAGTTCAAGGTTTCATTCCTCCCATTTTCACTTGCATGGTTTTTGCAAGAGAACAGGATATCAACAGAACCATTGCTGCTGATACCTGCCCTCCACCTGCCCCTGAAATGCCCCCCCCTTGGAGGTCCTGATCTCCTCCTCCCCATTCCACCCACTCTGCACTCCACCTCTCTGTCTTACTGGCAAGGACAAAGGGCTATCTGGTGCTCCTCCAGTGCTGCCGTCTCTTGCAGCAGGGCTTGGAAAATGGCCATTGGCAGCATGCTGAGAGTGTGATCAGCAGCCATTTTATGCCAGCGGAACCCTATTCTACTGTAGTAAATCCCTCTCTGCATCAGCCCAATCCTAGTTTGGATCAATCTGTAAATTTACCTCTGTGGGAAAAGGTCAGAGGGAGGGACAATTTAAAAATATACTGATTTAAAGCATGACTAGCCCCGAGATATGGAAATGTGAGAAAGACTAAGAATGCAGTCCTAAGCTGTGCTGGGACAGCGAGGCCTGTGAGTCTGCGCTGTATCCAGTGCAGCTTGGGAACACTCGGAAGCCTCCCAGGGGCAAGGACAAATTCGCACCCTTGCATCAGGGGAGGCTCCAGCCTCCCCTATGGGCTCCTCGGATCTGTGCTTACTGTATAGCAGGCACAGAGTCATGGATGCTGCTGGCCCGACTTGGGGTCACATGGCCTGGAAGAGGCCTGGATGCAGCCTAATGGCCGCATCTCACCCCACCCTCCTCCCCGGGCCAGCACACCTCCCGATCTGGTTCCTCCCTCCCTCCCTTCATCCAGAACTGCTCTTGCTCCAGCCAAGTTCGGCTGGTGCACGAGCGGCACGGCTGTGAGCTGGCGCCATTGATGCTAGCATCAGCCCTACAGCACTAGCGCTGACTCAGGGGTGACGGTCAGCATCCTTGCGTTGGTACTAGTGCTGTTGGGCCGATACAAGTGACCAGCGTTGGCCCAACGCCGCTTATAAGATTGTGCCCTCAAAGTCATAAAATCATATATAAGCTCATCAACAGCCCCCTGACCTTTTCATTTACCCACTGTGCCTCCATAGGCTCAAGGACGTATTTATGGAAAGCTGAAAGAGGAGAACTTTTTTGGGCCCAAAGAAGAAGTGAAGCTAGAAACACACATCCGAGTCCCTGCCTCAGCCGCAGGGAGAGTCATCGGCAAAGGTGGCAAAACGGTGAGTGTTGAGTTGGGATGAGTCCATTGAAGGTTAACCTTGGAAACAGATAGGACTGCTATGGCTCCGGATGGGGCATTCGATAATGTGGACAGCACCTTCGTAAAACTAGCCTTGGTCTGAGTTGATGGTGTTGGCACCTTAAGTTTTTTAAAAAAAACAGTTAAATGTAGTTAAATATTGTTTTTCCATTTGTAGGTCAATGAACTGCAGAATCTGACAGCGGCTGAGGTGGTTGTCCCACGGGACCAAACCCCTGATGAGAATGAGCAAGTAATCGTCAAAATCATTGGGCATTTCTATGCCAGTCAGGTAGGTTAATCTTGCTTAGTTGGCTTTTCTGGAAGGAGCGTAGAGGAGAGCCGTACCAAAGGCACATTTTTTTTAAAGTCAGAAACGGGTCCACGGTATCTGAAGATTCAGGACCTGCAGATTTCAGAATTTGCAGCTTAGGTTCCTCACCCACGGGGAAGGGCCCACCCAGAGCCTCAAAAGGTGACCTGAGCTATGCTCCGGTTGCCTCTAGGGCAGTGGTTCCCAACATGGGGCACATGCCCCACAGGGGGGCAATTTGATTTTTAAGGCGGGCGATTTGAGAATGAGCTAAAACAGTGAATTTTTTGAAATTTTTTTGAGTTATTAACAGTGAATTTGAAAGCCTGCTAATTGTTCTTATATATTATTATTCATAAACTAGCTTTTTGTTACCCAGCGTTGCCCGGGTAAGAAGAAAATGATCTTCCAGAGTTTATGAGGTTAGCAACCACCCACCCCCACGCTAACGGGGGCCGAACACGGACGCCAAGTGCGTCGGGAGTGTCACCGGTCGCTGAGGCGACCCTGGAAACTATAGAGTCGATGCCAGTGTTGCCCGGTTTTGGCCATCTTCACTTCATGCCCCCTGCACCCTCCCTGGGGGCGGGGGGGGCCTGACCCCCGCAGTATGTGTCATCAGGCCGCAAGGCACGCACGTGCCAGGTTTGGCGCGCATCGGTCCAGGCGTTCCAGCACGGCGTGGCGGACATTTTGTTTTGCGCCCCTTCTTGCCCCCCCCCCGCCGAGGGGGGTCTGAACCCAGACTCCCACTGTGTCGGGAGCGTCTGCGCTCGTCTCGGTGACCCCGGAAACTACGGACTCGACGCCGATTTCGGCTGTTGTTGACCATTTGCACGCGGAGACCCCTGCTCCCCCCCGGGGGCACTAAGGGGGTCTGACCCCCACAGTGTCTGTCGTCAGGTCGGAAGGTGTAGGCGTGCCAGGTCTCGTGTCGATCGGTCGAGGCGTGCCAGCAGGGCATGGCGGATGCTGTGTTTCTCACCCCTTCCCGCCCCCACGGCAAGGGGGGGGCGAACCTGAACTTGTCCTGCCTCGGGAGCATCGCTGGTCGCCTCAGCGACCCCAGAAACTACAGAAGGAGTGACGATTTTGTCCGTTTTGGACCGATTTCATGCGGGGGCCCCCCCCGGGGGCGCCAGGGGGGCCTGACCCCCAGAGTGTGTGTCGCCAGGCTGGAAGGCACGTGGATGCCAAGTTCGGTGCACGTTGCTCCAGGCGTTCCAGCAGGGCATGGCGGATATTGTGTCTTGTACCCCTTGTCATACCCCATGCCGAGGGAGGGCGAACCTGAACTCGTACGGCATCAGGAGCATCGCCGTTCGCTCCGGCAACCCCGGAAACTATGGATTAGACGCTGCTTTTGGCCGTTTTCGACCATTTTCACTTGGGGACCCCCACGTCCCCCACCCCCGGGGGTGGTAGGGGGCCCCGACCCCCGCAGTGTTTGTCGTCAGGCCGCAAGGTGTATGTGTCCCAAGTTTCATGTTGATCGGTCCAGGCGTTCCAGCAGGGCATGGCGGACGTGTTGTTTTGCACCCCTTCCTGCCCCCCACGCCGAGGGGGGGTGAACCTGACCTCGCACAGCGTCGGGAGCGTCACCACTCGTCCCGGCAACCCCGGAAACTATGGATTCGACACTGATTTTTGCCATTTTCGACCATGTTCACGCGGGGACCCCCACGTACCCCCACCCCCGGGGGCGCTAGGGGGGCCCGACCCCCACAGTGTTTGTGGCCAGGCCACAAGTTCTATGCGTGCCAAGTCTCGTGTCACTTGGCCCAGTGTCTCGCACCCCTTCCGGCCCCCCACGCCGAGGGGGGGTGAACCTGAACTCGCACAGTGTCAGGAGCGTCGCCACTCGTCCCGCGCCCCCGGAAACTATGGATTTGACACTGAGATTGGCCATTTTCGACCATTTGCACGCGGGGACCCCCAAGTACCCCCACCCCCGGGGGCAGTAGGGGGCCCCGACCCTCGCAGTGTGTGTGGCCAGGCTGCTAGGCCTCCGCATGCCGAGTTTGGGGCCAATTGGTCCAGGCGTTCCAGCAGGGCATGGCAGATGCTGTGTTTCGCACCCCTTCTTGCCCCCCACGTGAAGGGGGCAGACCCAGACTTCAACTGCGTCGGGAGCGTCGCCACTCATCTCGGCGACCCCGAAAACTGTGGATTTGACTCCAAGTTTGGCCGTTTGTGACCGTTGTCACGTCGGGACCCCCCCGTACCCCCACCCCCAGGGGCGGTAGGGGGGCCCGAACCCCGCAGTGTTTGCGGCCAGGCTGCTAGGCATCCGCCTGCCGAGTTTGGGGCCAATCGGTCCAGGCGTTCCAACAGGGCATGGCAGGCATTGTGTTTGACACCCCTTTCCCCCCCCCCACGTCGGGGGGGGGGCTGAACCCGGACTCCAACGGCATTGGGAGCATTGCCGCTCATCCCGGCGACCCCGGAAACAGCGGATTTGACGCCGATTTCGGACGTTTCCGACGATGTTCACGCGAAGACCCCCGCGTATCCCCACCCCCGGGGCGCTAGGCGGGGCCCGACCCCCGCAGTGTTTGTCGCCAGGCCGCAAGGCACGTGTGTGCCGAGTTTCGTGCGGATTGGTGCCAGCGTTGAGAAGCCTATTCAGAACATACATACCCGCATACATACATACATACATACATACCCCCACACACACCCACATCCATTTTTATATATATAGATTAAGCTAAGAATGTTTTTTTTAATTGCCCTCTTTCTGCGCCGTCGTTTATTTTTCTCTTTCATGGATGCCATGTTCTTTGGAACTTTGCTTAAACCAAGTTAATGGCCTTTTAGGCTTCCTCCACATGAATAGGAGTTCACTTTTTGAATAATAAGAATCATATGTCATGGGGCGGGGGGTGGGGGGGCATCAGGATTTTAGAGATGCTTAGGTGGGGCATGGCCAAAAAACGTTTGGGAACCACTTCTCTAGGAAGGTTTCTGAAGTTGCATGTGACTGCCTGCGGCCTCTACAGGCCTCAAAATGCCACCTGGAGGAGTTTAAAGGCAACTTCCTGCTTTTGGTGAAAAGTCACCTTTAAGCTCCTCCAGGCGGCATTCTGAGGCCTGCAGAGTGGGCGGCTTCTTGTGAAAACTGGAAATCGACTTTAAACTCTTCTGTGGGGCTTTTGAGGCACTTTTTTTTGTCACATGCAAACAGGAAGTGCTGTGCGCATGAAAAATGGGGCTTTTTAACCCAGAACCCAGAACTATGGGCCTCCCAGAACTTGCCAGAGGCCAGCACAACCCCCCTGATAAGGTAAGAACCCCTGGGGTGCCTGCAGTGCCGCAATCGCGGTGGTGCTGTTAGGCACCCTCACCAGTCCCCGCCCCCAACAGCACTTACAGCAGTCCAAATGTCCCAGTAAGACATTGGGCACTGCTGGTTTAATTGCTATACACCTGTGAGGATTTTCACAGCTGTTATGGTGTACTTTACATGATACTGTGGCTTTGTGTTAAAAACAGTAAACGTTATCAATCCATTCACATACCCTAGAGGAAAGCCAACAACTCCTGAGGAGTGCTAGACAATCTGACTTGGGCAGTAGGAGAGAGGGGGACAGAACTTCCTCTGTCATATTAGGGGAATGCTTTTGCCATGAGTCCTTTTGCTTCTATTACCATCATTTTCTTGTCAGATGGCGCAGCGCAAAATACGCGATATCCTCGCTCAGGTGAAACAACAGCATCAGAAGGGACAGAACAGCCAGACGCAAGCACGAAGGAAATAAGAAATTGCTTTACCCCGGACGCATGAGAAAGAGAGAGAGAGAAAGAAAGAGAGAGAGAAAGAGTTGGACAAACAGACAACATTGACAACGGATGAAACAAAAGCCAAGCAGAAAGAGTGATGTGCTGATGCAGAACCCTAAGAGTGTCTGGGAATCAGTTTACCGTAGGCGGGTATTAGTAACTTTGTTGTAGACGGGTGACTTAATGTCTCATGAGCCAAAGGCAGTCTTTATTGGCTCCTCAGGCATGCTGCAGATATATATTTGAGGGGGGACAATTTGGATCAGCCAGTAGGGGAGGAAATCCTAATTAGACCACATAATCTGTTCCAATCAAGTATCTTTTGTGTGTGTGTGTGTGTGTGTGTGTGTGTGTGTGTGAGAGAGAGAGAGAGAGAGAGAGATTGTCCAGAGGGACAGGAGTGTTCACACATGCTGCTTTCTGTGCCTTTCCAGGGCAGAGCAAAGAAGTGCAAAATTCCCTCTTCCCCCTTCAACAGTGCAACAAGATTTAGGGTCTTCTGGGTCAGCAAATATACAACGTTTTTGGTCACCAAAAGAAGGACACTCAATAGATCTAGGTGCTCAGGGGGTGTCTAGTGAACCTTGGACTCCTGCCCTTTCTTTAAGCAAGTTCTGTTTGATTGCCACACCTTGGTGACTGTGGAAATCAGTACATGCTGGGATGGGTGTCAGAATCTCTCTTCATATTACCATATCTTCACAGAGCTGGAGACGTCCAGTGTTTTGACCCCACTTGGTACACCAGAACAAGATCCTTGGGCTGGCACTTCTTCTATTGAAAACCAGCCCAAGTATCTGATCAAGAGGTTTGCTGCGTTTCAGTGCTACACCTTCCTGTTGCTTGGCAGGAGAGCTGTGTAGTCACCGATGTGGCTGATTCCATCCACAGTGATAGCATGTGCAGCTCTACCTTGCAGTTTCTGGCACTGAACGTTGCTGCTGAGGACTCTGCAATCCCATGTGTTCCACATGCTGAGGACTCTGCAATCCCATGTGATCAGCATGTTCCACATGTTGATCCATTTTGCTGTGGCGCAGTTAATGCTTAACAGGGTTCAGAGTGGGCTCTGACAGCACCTGGGGCAGGGCGACGATGTGAGGTGTCACAGCACCCCTAGTACCACGCCCCCAGCATCCAGAAGCTCTTCATTTAGGAGAGATTTCAAACGCAAGCGCGGGCCACCCATAGCAGCAATCCTGGTGCTCCTCTGCGAATGGCGCCCCAGGCAACCACCATGGTCACCCCATAAGCAGTCTGCCTCTGACCAGCTTATTCAAAAAGGTTGAAGGCAGTAGTGTCAGCCTACCGGTATGCTGGGCGTGTCTTCCGGGTGAGCGGCAGTGCGATCGCTGCATTCTGTTGCGTAACGGCAAAAGCCCGCCCGCTGCAGAGATACGCAACAGAACGCAGCAATCGCACTGCCGCTCACCCGGAAGACGCGCCCAGCGTACTGGTAGGCTGACACTACTGGTTGAAGGCTACATCCAGACATCCTTGGCACACATGTCCTTAAGGTGCTTCCTGTCACCTTAAAATATTAATTCTTTCTGCGTGTTAATATAGTTTTTTTTTTATTCTTCCTTAAAATTGTCAGCAGGTGTGTAAGGGTGTATGAGCTACATCAAATTGGCCATGTAGCCCCAGTTGTCCTGAAACTAAATGGAAGTGAGTAGGGAAAACAAGATGACAAACCCTGGCTTTGTAGACCACTCTCCTGGGAACCAAACAGTGACTCAGGGCTCAATCCTAACCTGGAGTTAGGCCGGCACAGTTAGGCCAGCAAAGTTTGGCTGTCACAAGGACCACTATAAAGTGTGTTTGAACCACTCTTTTGAGTCAGGGAGGATGGTACACATCTGTGCGCTGGCCTCTCTCAGAGAGTGGTCCAAACATACTTTACGGTGCCCCTTTTGCCAGCCAAACTTTGCTGGCCTGACTATGCCAGCCTAACTCCAAGTTAGGGTTGCGCTCTCAGTTAATTGCAGCAAATTATGGTTTGCACTAACCATACTTTAGAATCCAAACCATGGTTTGAGTTTCCATACAGCTAGGCAAACCGTGATTTAGAGCTGCTTGTCTGCTTTTGCTTTCCATCTGCTCAGCACGCATGGGTGCAGGGTGCATGGGTGCAGGGGCCTCTGGAGGCAGAGCAGTGGCTGTAACAATGGTTTGTCAATTCAGATACTTCAAACCATAGTTAGCACAAACTCTAGATTTGAAACGCAAAGGTTTCTGATCTTGGTTTGCTGGGTGATTGCAAAGCATGATTTGTGCAATTCAGACATCAACAGCTTCCTTAACTGTAGTTGTGTGATGTCTGCATTGTGCCAGTTTCTTTGAAAAACCTTGTTAATTTGAGAGAAAAGTACATTCTTTCTCTCTTTCTCTTTCTCAATCTCTCTTCTCCCCTTCTGCTGGGTGTCTTCACTTGTGAAGCCAGGGAAACCATGGAAGTGATTGGAAAATCAAGCTGTTGGGGAACTTGCTGCATTTTTAATCCACCAAAGGCACAAATTGTTAGGTAGCAATCTTGGTGGAATGAGTTGCTAAATAAATGAGTTTGCATTGGATAAATGCAAAATTTGGGAAAATGTGTTCTAAAAAATTACAGTATTCATGAAAGTATCAAGTCATCAGGATGCTAATATTTTCAGACCCATTTGTTAAAAGAACTTGGTTTGGGTTTGATGTTATTTTTGATTTCAGTAGGAGATTCAGGGCCCAATCCTATCCAACATTCCAGCGCTGATGCAGGGCTCGAGGTAAGGGGACAAACATTCTCCTCTTGAGGAAGCCTCCATGACTGCCCCCACCACTGCAGGATGCAGCACTGGCCCCATTGGCACAGCTGCATCAGCGCTGGAAAGTTGGATAGGATTGGGCCCTCAGAAACCTATTCTTTTCCATCATCTTTTTCCATCTTTTAAAAAGCCAAGGCCACCAACCAAAAGCTAGCTGTGAAGCACAGGTAGGGCTGTGCACAAGCTTAACACCCATTTTGGAAAATGTGGGTGTTTTTTTAACCTAATGGAAAAGGTGGTTTCCCCTTATTTTTTTAAAAAATATTTTATACTCCAGTGCCCTTCTTTTGGTTTTGTGAATGCCCATTTTTAAAACAGCAGTTAAATCACAGGGAAATCTCTCTTCCAGACCCCCGCCCCCAACACCGTTAAACATCTCTGGTTTTTTGCTCTGGTCTGTGGCTGACACATCTCTAGCTGGGCATTGTCCAGAGGGAACTTAAGCATGGTTAAGTCCTATTGAAATAAGTGTGACTAAAACGTGTTATCTGAAATGTCCCTCCCTATAGACTGTAGATGGATTTCAAAGCCTTTCTATAGAACATGCAGATTACTGGATGTAGCCTGAAGGTTTGTTTGTATGTAGTGCCTTTCTGCATTTACCTCTCTTGCATCCCTGCTGCAGTTGCCATTTGCTCGCCTCTTGTAAATTTCCTCTAGCTACTGCTTTAAAGGGTGGGCTTGCTGGCACCTGGTGGTAAATGCAGAAAGGCAGTCTTGGGGGGGGGGGGGAGAAGAGTGTGTTCACTTGGGACTCAGCCTGCTTGGAGACCCCATGCCTCAAATTACAGTGTCAATCATGCAGTTGCCATTTTGAAAAAGAGCTTCGGGTAAGACTCTTCTGCCTTTGATTTCCCCATTCATAATTGCTTCCTCTGTAAATTTGCAGTCCTTACTGCTTGGTAGATCAACACAGGGGTAAAATGCATTGTACGCACAAGCCTTTAGATTGCATGCTGTGAGTCATAACCTGGCCTTAAAACACACCACTTTGGGTAGGGGTAGAGAAATGGATTGAAATACTTCCACATATTATCCCCTAAAGCAACTAATGTGTAAAAACCACTTGCCCTCCAGAATAGAGAAAATCACAGGTCATGAGCACTCGGACCCAAATTCCTTTATTTCAGGAAGGTCATGGCTCTGTCCCTTTCAGATGTTTATAGTTGCCCATCTGGGGAGAAGAGAGTAGGTGATTTCACCTGCTGAAGCTCTTAAAGAGACAGAAGCTCTTTTGGTATGTTGTCACTCTACTTTGAGGGACCCTTGGCACCGAGACATACTAAAATAAGAAATGGTTGTCCTGATCCAGAAATCAGGAGAAGGCTATTTGTATACAAATGGAACAGTGCCCACATTGCAGGCTGTTGTTTTGCATGGGATCATTCTTCCAGGAATACCATATGAACCTCCCAAGGATATGGTCTCTTTTTTCCACATAACAGGCTTTCCTGCACCTTGGTATAGTAAGCCCCTTTCTGGAAATGTATGATTGCATACAGATTGCCTTCTCTGGATCCAGGGAGAAGGCTTCCTAGTTGATCAGGTGACCTGGGGATTTAAGAGCCTAACCCCTAGCTTAAATTTACTGCCAAGGTACCACTATAGAAAACAAAACAGTATTCCTGTTTGAACACTGCAGGGAAGAGACATAATTAACAAAAGCCAATAGAAACAAAAGGCTACTTTTAAACACCTTCTCCTAGGGAAGTTTGGAATTCTTTCTGGGAGTCAGATGGGGGAAATGAAGGCAAATGAAAATGAAACCAAAAGTGATTTCTTGGAAAATTGATGTAACTTTTTTAAAAAAATCCTCCTAATCTCAAAAAATAATATTTTCTGCCACAAAAATACCAAGTGTCTTTATGAGGCGAAACCAAATATAGACATCAGAGGAATGTAATGTGGTTACTGATCCCAGTCACTCTTATGCTAACTTAGAAAAGAAAGTAAAATGTGTAAAATATATTCAGAGGAATTGTGAGTATTTGTAGAGGACAGGAATTGCTAGCATGGCAGCCTGCAGACAGGACAAAGTTTTGTCTCTGCGTTACAGTAGACATCTGGTGGGTTAATCTGACCGTTTTCTCTGAAGTTCAAGAGAACTTGAAACTCAGATAAATCCAATGCTAATGCTTCTTGAGATGGATTTAAAATGCATTGCATCAGTATTGCTTAAACTACGTTGCTGTTTTTATCACCTTAAACTAAAGCAGGTCTGATTCACTCTCATTCACCTTTGATTCACCTTTGCATCAGTCAATGCCCTGGACAGCATGTTCCTTTCACAATATCTGCTTCTTTGCACCTATGGGCTAACCTCCAAGTTAGTGTGCATAGGACTGCAGCCTTATAGCACAAACATGTTTACTTGAAAGTAAGCTCCATTGAGTTCAGTGAGCCTTACTCCCAAGAAAGTTTGCATTAGATTGCATCCTTAATGACATTTTTGTGCACCTGCTGTTATCGGATCTTAAAACAACCAAACAAGGGATTGAATCTGCTTTGGAGATAAGGAGGGATTAACTGACCAAAAAAAAAAAAGGGACATGTCTTTTCAGGGCAAGTTGAATCACAGGAATTTTTAACCTGGGCAAGTGACTAACTGTATAGCCTTGTTAAATTGATGGAAAATTGTGTCCGGATGCCTTAATTCCACTCAGAGGCTGCTGTGATAATTTTGTTTATTTGAACATGACTACTCTAGAATTAATGGATTTCTGAGTCTTAAGCTCTCTTACTTAGGAGTAAAATTCTATTGGAATGATTGGAATTCAGCCCAAAGGCACATACTATGAAGTAGGCCAAAGCATTTTTTTGGCTGATACCATGATCCTAAGCATGTTCATTTGGTTGCAAGTGCATTGAAATCAATGTGCATTTAGGATCACATTCTTATTTTAATAGATCAAACTTTCCTGATTATTTTTTAAAGAAGGGTTTAGAATAGGGATTTTATGGGACAAGGCAGCCCTAGTTGCATTGAAATATATGCATTTTAGCAGAGACAAGACTTTGGTTCTAACTTGACTTGCCAGGTGTCCTGGTTGATCCAGATCTGTGAGACTGGGCCTGTTTGTCCCACTCTAAATATTGGGCTCCAGATTTGGGCTGAGTGACAGCAGGCAAATCAAGTTCCAATGTATTTTTCATGTGCCTAATATCAACTGACATCTTTGAATTTAGACTGTAGCGGCTGCAAGGAACTTGCTGTTTACCATGAAGCAGTTGCTGTCCTTTTTTATCCCTTGCAACAAAGAAGTGTATGCAGAAAGGTCAGGCATTGCTATGTGTTTTAAGTGAAAGGAGAAGAAAAAAAGAAAAAAGAGAAAAGAGAGAAAAATGGGGAAAAAAAAAACTACCTCAAGGTATGACGTTACCTCAGCAATTGTTTTGTTTTTGGGCTTGCTGATATTTTATATAAAAGCTGATAGTCTTGAATATTTTATTTTTTTAATGAAAAGAGAAGTTAAGTTTCATAATTTCTTATGAGCCAGAAGTTGTTATGCAGGTCGGCAGTGTTATGAGCTCTCTATGGAGAACGACAGAGACTTCAGACGTAGCGGAAAAGATGGCAGATTTATCTCCCCCTCCTCCCAATGACCAGCTTAATTTTTTGCCTTCCTGTAAGAATAAAATAATAATGTTCCATCCCTCAAGAATATGGCCAGTTGAAAACCTGCGAATTTTAATTGCAGTGCCTAAATGGTTAAGATTCGTGTGGTTGAAAGCATCCCTACAAAAGACGTTTATGTGATATGTACCTTTGTAGTCTATAGACGGGCTGATTCTAAGTACACTTAATTTGGAAGGTGAGGTAAGTTTACTTCATCATGAGATGGTGGTCAGTATGTTGTTGGTTACCTGAGTGAAAATGCAGGCCTGCTGGGTTGGAATATTGTGGTTTCTGATTTGGTATACTGAAGCTGGCATTTGTCATGCATGTTTGCTGTCACTAGGTGTTGCTAAAGAGCTGTTTGCACATACTGTGGCCCTATAGCAGCAGCTTGCACAGAGAGGTCCTATAATTATGATCAGAAGACACTAAACTCTCCAGCTGCATAGCTTCAAACAAAACTTAAAATTATACCAGCAGCCATGTGAGAGCACCGCCATAGACCCACATGAATAAAGAGAAAGCCAAACAATCTCATGTGGTTCTTTGATTGCATAAACTCACCTTTCACTGGGAGTTAAGTGTGTTTAGGACTGAGGCCTGTCGCCAAGACTGTATGCTAAGACAAGCAGGAACCACTGTCTGAAACCTATGAGTCGGAAGCCAACTCTTGTCCTTGTAAATGTTGGGCCCTCTTTTCCGCTATGGTGCTGTGAAATATTTTACAAAGATTTACCTCAGTTTTACTGAGGAGAAACAGGCCATTATTTTTTCAGAAAAGAAACAGGAGCCAAATTTTTGTGTGTGTTTTGTACATTCTCAAGGAAAAGATGTAAACCTAGCTGCCGTTGTTTGAAAAGGTTTGTGGGCTTTTTTAAAATGAAAAAAAAAAATCATATTTACTTCTCTCCATTGCACCTGGAGCAGATAACCTCCTCCGAATGTAATGTTTGAAAATTGGTGGTTGTAAATGAATTCACAAGAGGCCAAGTTGATTCCTGCCCAGTGACTTCACATATATAGAAGCTGAGAATTCTGGGTTCTTGAGGGATGCTGTATCAGGCCATGGATGCCATTCTTTTATTTAATTTAAGAAAAAATAACTACCCCTTTGTATAGAAGAAACAATACACGCCCCCCCCCCCAACAGCCCCCTAGCCCTAAAACTATTAAAAAGTTTCAGGTTTTCCCTTTGGACAACAAAGTTGAAATTGTTGGTTTCTAATCAGCTTTTCTGACAGGAAAGCTTTGATATAGCCTCTCATAATGTGCTTGGCACATTCTAGGCCCAGCAAGTTGCAAGATGCTCTCAATTAGGATAGAAACCAGAAGCAAATTACATATTGGGGAGGGAGAAGAGGGTAGTATTTTAAACACATCTGTTGCTCTTGACCCTACATAAATTGGACGGGGGAAACTAGTTTCCTCCTTTAAAACTCTCTGACGTCTCTGCTTTTAATACAGACTTGCATTGAAGAGCTGTGGGTTTTCTTGTTTAAATTCAGACATCAGCCATAGCAAATAAGGTGGTTTTTTTTTTTTACAGCAAGCAATTTTTGGTATTTAGTTTAAACTGCCTCCTTAAAGGGGGCGAGAAGGCCACCTCTCAAGTCCTATTAGCATGTAAGTATTGGTATGCTCTGTTTTAGAACTTCCGGCTAATTGCATCATTTGTTTGGGGTGCAGGTAGGAACAGTGATCATTTTCCAAGTAAGCAAAGAATTAACCATTGGAGGTTGGCAGTTTTAACACCTTAGATTCAGAGTTCAAACCATTGACTCTTCAAGAGTGCTATGACATTATGGAAATTGGGATGTTGCGCTTAAAAGACTTGAGCTCCTGGATGATGGAGAGTGCATCTCTTTTGACAATTTAGTTAACCATCAAGTAGTGGATGATTAGGCTTTGCTGTGACAACAGGACTCCACAAAGCTGGTGAGCTTTGTTAAGAAATGTTACAAATTTTTTTTCTTAATGCACAATCATTGGAGTTTGGTCCAGCCATGTTTTTCCAGAGAGGGCTGTCAGTTTTGCCCTCAAATTGTGAGCCTGGCACAGGCATTTGAATGTTTATGACTTTGAATTTTAGAACATTTCATAATTTGAATTTCCTTGAACACTTTTTGGTTTTTAAATTTGTGTGGAATGCTCTTTACAGCCACCCACGCTGGGAGCAGAAATCTCTAGTTTTCAGCAAATTAAGCCTATGTCAGAATTGAATTGATTTATTTTTGGACCTTGCACCAAGCACTAGGGCCTAGCGCCTGCTAGTAAACACTCTGGTAAACTGAAAGTTTCCATTGTTTCCCTGCCCCACAGTACCTCAAACAGCTGCCTCCTTCTGCCTCTGCTGGCCACCATTTTGAATTCCATGTGTCTAAAATGTAGTAGGATGGCAGTAGTGACAGTGGCATTATGGTGGTACCAATGTTATAGAGGGCTTTGAGCTCCTTTTCTACCATTGCCCCAACTCACCACCATGAACATGTTCCTAACTTTGCCTCAAGCAATAACTGGCCGACAAAAAACTGCCAGAAAAGATCTGAAAATCCCTGCCTCAGCTCTTTCTGTGGTCTTTTAGCATATCAGAATTTAACCTTGGCAGTTGAGTGAGTTTTACCCCTTCTTTTTGTTCCTCAGGAAAGTCTGTCAGCGATTGCGGTCCATGATTAACCTGGGTGATTTGGGGTTTATTTTCCTTATCTAAAATCATGTGTGGGCAAGAGATTGCTTTTATGGTGTGCTGGGGTTCCATGCTATATGAGCCATCTTATGGGCTCTGATGGACTTGCCCCATACTCTCTTAAAACAACTGGAAACATTGGTCTTAATGCAACTAAGGGCACAATCCTAACCTGGAGTTAGGTTGGCATAGTTAAGACAGCAAAGTTTGGCCGGCACAAGGGACACTGTAAAGTATGTTTGGACCACACTTGGAGTCAGAGAGGCCAGCACAAAGACATGTGCCATCCTGCCCGACTCCAAGAGTGGCCAAATGTGCTTTACAGTGGCCCTGGTGTTGGCCATACTCTGGCCTAACTCTGTGCTGGCCTAACTCTAAGAGTGGTAGAGAAGAGTATCCAAAATCTCTTCGACTGCTACTGCCCATCTTCCCCTACAATATACAGCCACAAGAATGGAGGTGGGGATGTTCTCAGATTTCCTTTCCATTCATGCAGAGCAACAGGTGAAGCCTGCCTGGTGCCATACAAACTGAGTGTGCATGCTAAGAGTATGTCACAGACTCTCCTGCAATGTGTCAGCAGGCTTTCAGCAATTCCTTGGCCAACACGGAAACCTAGGAAGTTTGAAAAAAATGCTATTTTTTAGATAGCACAAGACTCTTCGCTAGCTTGACTACCACAAACTGACAATTCTACTCTTTTAGAATTGACATAAATTGAATTCATTGGCTTTTTCTTTCCTTAAAGGGCTGGTATATATGACTGAGGAATGGGGCATTGGGAAAACAAAAACCATTATGGGCCTAAATTATGAGGGCTGGATATTGAGCTTTGCAAAGAAAATGACCCACAACCATCTGGACTACTTCTGGGTTCTCTGGGTCTTTTTAGAAAATACTACTTATGCACTATCATGAGGCCTAGAAATCTAAAATGGAGAATTTTTCTAGATGTTTAGTGCATTTTCCAGATTCTTAGTGAACATATGAAATATACACATCTTAAAACTACAGTTAAGTTGGGGTTCTAGATAGAGTTTTAAAACTAGCAGTGCAGTGGAACTCTTTGTTTTAATTGATGGTCCACAAGCCTATAGGCTCTCTTTAGGGCCAAATCTGTAATGTCTTTGAATTGACTCTGATTTTCAGAGTCCAGGAACTGGCTTACTTTTGTGTTTTTTTAAAAAACTAAGCCTTCAGAAGATTTTGCAAGTTATCCCCAGTCTCAAGTCACCCACAAGCACCAGTCCGGTGCAAAAATCTTTGTTTGGGGTGCTTGAGGGTTAAAACAAAAATCTGGGATCCAGAGCCAAAGACAAGGAAGAAAATTTCAGAGGGATTTGGTTCTGGGGCCAAAGGAATAGACAGCCATTCATTTGAACTGGCTTTTTGAAAGACTAAGAGCACAATCCTAACCAACTTTCCAGCACTGGCGTAGTGGTGCCAATGGGGCATGTGCTGCATCTTGCAGTTGGGGGGCAGTCACGGAGGCCTCCTCAAGGTAAGGCCTCCCTTACCTCAGAGCTGCATTGCCCTTACCTTTGTGCACAAAAGTTGGTTAGGATTGCACCCTAACAGCCTATCCTAGCTAACTTTTCTGTGCCGATGCAGCTATGCGAATGGGATGTACATTGCATCCTGTGGTTGTGGGGGGGGGCAGTCATGGAGGCCTCCTCAAGGTAAGGGAACATTTGCTCTCTTACTTCAAGGCTGCATTGGCTCTGGAAAGTTGATTGGGATCGGGTTGTAAATAAAATAAAGTGTCCCTTCTTTCTTTCTTTCTTTTTTTTAAAGATGTATGCCATAATGGCTTTTCCAAAAAGAAAGGAGGTGGCTGAAATTCAAGAGACTCTGTCATAACTTTATTTCTTTGAGGATATGCCGGTGTTAACAAGCTATGAAATGTACACATATGCAGAAACTACCTCAAACTTCACAGGAAGATATGAATTTAAAAGATGGGTGTGCGCTTGTGTGTGTATGAATGGGCATTATCCACTCTGAAGAGAGATCCCTAAGCAAGCCTTGAAAATAGAGATCAGCTTGGAATAAACTCTTGCCAGCTTCTCCCCTTGAAGTGGGAAACTAACTCCCCTTGAAGGAAAACAAAAGATACTCAGTGTAGTGGGCAGGTGGTTTGACTTTCCCTTTCCAGAGTTGCATCTCAAGGTCTGATCTTTAGTTCTGGTGCAGTGGGATCCAGTATGCCCTCCGTTAGGGAAGTTGACTGGCCAAAATGTAAGATTGCAGCTTGGACCAAAAACGTCATCAGGTCTGTGAATTCTGTGCCCCACAAATTCTAAGATCTGCCACAAGGAAGCCATCTGCAAGCAAAACATCAGATTCCACAACACATAATTGGGAGGATTGGTGAAATGAGGCGGAGTTGCTCTGATTGTCTTGCACCTAGTATTGGTCAGAATCGTACATTTATGGCAGCTGAAATTTCTTGTAGTATAGGACTGGGGCATTTTAACATCCTTGTTTTAAGAAGCTGTGCCTTTATCCTGCACAATTCTATAGCCCATAATAGGTGTCTTATTCATGTACATCCCAGCATGTTATTACATGCCATAACTAACATGCACTGTTTTCATTGAAAGGTTCTATGTTGCCCATATAGTTTCCTTTCAAAAGTCTGGCCTGCTGGCAATTTTCCAAAAGCTGGGAATGATGTTAGAATTCAAATCTTCCAAGTTTTCTCACTGGGCACTAAGCTGCCTTTCCCCTCTAGCCAGCCAGCTCTCTGTACCATTCAAGGCAGCTCTCTGTGCCATCCAAAAGGGCCATGACCTCTGACTTATAAAAGTCACCAGTGACATCAGAGCAAATCAATTCATTGTTGGTTGGTGACATTCGCTGAGCAGAATGGTGGGGAGGAGTTGAATTTGTATGTGGCAGTCATAAAAGCATAAGAGCAGAAAGTTGTTGGAGGGGGAAGAGGTGATCCGACAAGCAAGTGGGAGGCAGGAACCACATCGAGTGGCTTGATATTTTGGTTTTGGGCTTTCTAAAGAAATTCTGCAAACATTTTCATGACATTGCAAAAACTAGATGTCCAATTTAGAGGGAAGTTCTGCACAAGCCCCATTTAAGTGAATGGGGCTTCAGTAGGTCTTCTTGGTGGATTGTGTCTGTGGTTACCTGGTTTTGATCTAATCTATACCCTTTGATATGGAATCAAATCCAAGAGTTAGTTCTCATGACAGCTGGGCCCCATCTTGTTATACCGAGGGGCTCTGTAAGATTTTTCAAGGAGATTAGGAGCTGGTTTGTACTGCACCAGAGCTGGAGATAAGGCTGGATGATTTCCCCAGAAGAATTCAGGCATGTGAAGGCACAACAAAGCTTGATCTAGGTTCCTCAGGAGCAGAGATCTGGGCAGCAGCCAGGAACCAGGGCCACTCCACTGTAGCTCTTAATCAAGGAATGACTTCTGGAAACATGAAAATCTTTAATGTGAACCTGGTTTGTTTGAAGGGGCCCTAGAAACGAGATTATTCTGGAATGTTGCCTCAACGAACAAGCAGTTAGCATGAAAGGTCAGTTCACATATAACATTTTCACGTGCACACAGCTACCATGATTGATCCAGAAGTTTCCATGGCATCTAAAAATGTTAGATTCTGAACAGGCCTGTTGCTGGATAGGAAGATTTGCCATACATTGTGAAAACAGGGAAACTTCAGACAGAGGGTGAATAGAGATGTGTGTTTCCCCTATGGGTGACATCACTGTGTGTGTAACTACAAGGGAAGAGGGTCATTCTTAATGGCCTCTCAAGTGGTATTTTACCTATATTGCAGGAGGAAGAAAAGTTGCATTCTTAGTAAAAACTGTCCGTTTCTAGTGTGTTTCTAACAAACACACACCCATGGTTGGTTATCATGTGGTAGATGACCATCTGTTCAGTAAGATTTGGGTTTGGCTATCCAAATCCTCTCTTGGTTAAAAAGAAAAAGTGTTGCCCCCCCCTTGCTCGTTCAAATATGTATTTGAACCCTGCTGCTTTATTGTCCTTTACAGAATATGTTGTTTTTTAAATGTTTGACTTGTGCAAAGATGAATACCTCTCTGACATGCGGTTGGTGTGCAGGCAAAGCAGGGAAGCGGCTTCAGGCACTGCTGTGCGTATGGAGGACTTTGGTCCTTCCCAGGCCCTTGTTGCCTTGATTGGATATGATTGGATATGATTGGCTTCTTTTCCAGACCCATTTAAAATGTGGCGCATATCAGCTGGCTGGAATGGCTGTGAGGGTCAACTAAATCCCTGGGGAGAGTGTCAGAGAAGTAAGAACCTTTGCCCCACCACCCACAATATGGCAATGTGTTCAGTTTTTTTATTGCAGGGATTTATGCTGCTTTCCCAGAAATGAATGGCTCAAACACCTTTCGGAGGGTTTCTTTGTTAGGCTTACATGGATGAAAGAATTAAGGTGACAGCAACTATCACAAATCTTGGAGAGAAAAAAATAATCAGTTGTATAGTACCTTCAAAAATAATAGTAACCTTTTACTTATATGATGATGAGTCAGTTTTGCCTTCCAAGGGTTTTAGGAGAGCGAAATAGTGCAGGCCTTAGTTTTTGTTGCCAAATCCCAAAGGCAACAAAATCAAATTTTCTATTTTGTCTGTATAAACTGGATCCTCTCCAACAAGGGATAGCTGCTTGAAATGCAACAGTCTCCTTTTATTTATCCAGAATTGTAAAGGCCACATGTGGGATTCTCCACACACAGTTCAACCGTGATTAATGACTGTGGGTATGGACTGGCTGTGCATTTAGAGCATGTATTCCCTCCTCTGTCTTCAGCAACCTGTACATACTATACAGCGGGTCCATACATGGAAATCTGCTGAGTCGCCTGTTTCAGTCCCCTGTATTCTCTAAGCTGCTGCAGAGGACTGGCCTTACCCAGTCCTAAGTTTATTTTTGATTGAACAACTAAGCCTGATAGAGTAATGTGTAATTCCAAAGCTCATTTCCAGACTTCCAGACTGCCTGTTCCATTATTTCTTCAGCAACAGGAATTCAAGCCATGACTTTTTTAAAAATCTGACACTCTCCCTTTTAATCAAAGCCATTCTATGCATCAAATAAAGGTCCAGCTGTCTTTTGTTAGTTAACATAGGGGACATTAAGGGCACAATCCTACCCTGGTGTTAGGCCAGCACAAGTCACTTGTGCTGGCCCAGGCGTGTTGCAAACGTGCCTTAAAGACTGTTTGCACCCCTCTCAGGGTCAGGGAGGCCTGTGCCTGCCTCCCTGACTCCAAGAGTGGTCCAAATGCCATTTACAGCATGTTTGCTACACTCGTGGTCCAGAACAAGTGACTTGTGCCTGCCTAACTTCATTAGGATTGCACCCTAAATCAGTCTCCCCTACTCTAGCCAACGTATCAATCCACACCCTGTTAAGTGCCTGTTAAGCTGCACTTCATGTCAACCTAAGGGGCATGATGACCATATATACATATGATATGAATATAACCAATTCATGTTTGTTTATCTACCTCTTAGCACCTATAGATTGAAAAAATAGGTAGTGATAATACCACATGCTGTGTAGTGTAGGGAGAAAAATACTCTTTTTTTCCAAAGAAATATTGTTCTGCTTAAAAATAATAATAAAATAGAAACGGGGTCTCTCCCATCTTAAAGCAGGCTTGGTGAATTGCAGAGGGCTGTGAAACTGGGCGAGGGGCAGGTTGTCCACATTGCAGGGAAAAGGGATGGTGTGGCCAACACGCTCCGCTGTGGCCCAATAGATGCCATTTGGGCTTTGGAGACCCAGTTCAGATTCCTGCTGCACTGGGGAATTGTTGGGCAAGTCCTTGGTCCTGACCCAAAGAGTAATGGGAGCAGCAAAAGATTGTCTAAGCACTGCTGTGCCCTCCAGTAAACGGCGTCAAAGTGCGCTAAGAGCGGTGCATCTCAAGATAGCTCTGAAGCTATGCAGGTTCCTAGTCCATTGCTGGAGGTAGTTCCCCTTGCCCCAACACAGCAGGCATTTGCACACCTGTTACCAATGGATCATCAGTCTGAGGACAGCAGGTAGATTCCATTTGCTGGATCAGAGGGTCTGTCTCCTCAGCCTCAGTGCTTCCAATAGGGCTCAATAATCTCTGTTACCTCATCAGGCTGTTGAGAACAGGAAGGCAGGGAAGCCTTGTGGCTAGTGAGAGCACTAGAGAACATTCATGGCTAGCCACTGAAATGAAGCTATTGCAAAGCTGCTTGTGGTCCACTGAGGTTGTGTGACCACTTCCCCGTTGCAGGTTGATTAACCCTGATTTCTAAAGTGCCCATTAGTTTGTAAGAGCCCCTCCATACCTCAATTTGTTCTTTCCCCCTTTTATGATGGCTATTTACAATGCCACCTGATACTTGTTTCTTCTTTTTTCCCCTAACAATCTCCTGTCAGAATTTGTTGCAGAATTATTAGCATAAATGTTGACAGACCCTATACAGCAATTGATTGAATTGTGCCTTAAACCCATTAGCACATACTCCTGTGCAACTCTTCCCTATCCTTCCTTTGAGGGTAGGAGGGGTACCAAACATCCACATTAGTGTTGTTGTTTTTTTACTAAGGACTTTGCTGGATCTCTGGTCAAAGCATTTATCAAAATAACTTGAGTGCAGGAGAGGCAGAACTGCCTTGATATTCTGCCGCTGAACCTGGAGGTTCAATTCGGTTGTCATGGCAAACAGCTGTAGGGTAAACTGACCTCATCAATACCGTTGTCTTTAAAGCCATTTCAAACAAGAATAAGTAACGGCAAGAAGTTCACACCTTCCGGTTACTATGCTAGAGATCCTCTTGTATTAAAACCATTTTGCAACTTGGGTGTAGGTGCTGATTATCAAATAATCTATATGCAAAATACATTTGCATATGCAAATGTATATGCAAACACTTGTGTGGACTGGGAAAGGAATCTGTCTGCTGTACAATATACTGAGACCAGAAGCGTGTCATACTCTTTTCTTTCTTTTCTTCTAATGCATTGAAAATCATCATGAGCTCAGACCCTTTCTCTGAAAGGTTGAACTTTCTAAAAATCATTTTCCTCTTTTTGGATTAACTATTAATTTCTTTTAAAAAAAAACACAACACAACACAATTCTCCCTTTGACCTTCCCTTTCTAATCCCTGTCTTTGACCCTTTATATTTTGTGTGAGGCAAGTTAGTTGGCACAGATCCAGAGTTGTGATATCAGGTGGACACAGGCTCCATTTTACTTCCAGCTTGGTTATTGCCACAAACTGCTTTACTCCACTGTTTCGTTTTTAAGAATAAAAGGAGAAAAAATTCAACTTTTAACTTGTTCTCTGCGTTGTTTGTCTTCCCACACCTATGGGACCATCTTCTCTCCAGTATCTCTGTAGTAACTTGGCCCAGTTCCAGGTTACTGGTTGGTCAGGCACAAGCCCCTTCCCCCACCTAACAGGACCCCAGTTTCTCTTCCATGTAACCCTTGTTTCGTGGGGTCAGATGATGCTAAAAGAGTATGCTGGGAACCTGGTAGCAACTGACTTCTCCAAATCAGTGCTTAACTCCATTGTGCCAGGTCAGCACAGAGGCACTGGGGAAGTAGTAATTTGGAATGTAAGAGAAGAAACCCCATCCCCAATACCAAGGGTGACAAAAGGCCCACAAACTGGATGTAGCCTATCCTGCCTGTGTGATAATTGGGCTCTCCCAGCACCGTCATCAGCTACTGACCTGTGAAGGGACACCTTAACAGAAGCATAGCTGCTAAAAGCGCAGTGCTGGTTCACCCCATACAAGGTCTCCCAGTGATGCAATCAGTTGTCAGCTTCTGAGCTGCAAAGCGATTCCTAGGGAGGGGGCAGCACTTCTGAAAGGGTAGGCTGTGTAATAATTGGGCTCTCCTACCCTTTCAGTAGTACCACTCTCAGGAAGGAGGCCCAAGAAGGCAAGGAACAGTACAAGCAGTGGTGGGATTCAAATAAATTAACAACCGGTTCTATGTCCTTCAGGGCCGCCACTGCCTTTCTTCCCTCTCCCAACCTAAAATTAACAACCGGTTCTGCAGAACTGGTGAGGACTGGCTGAATTTCACCGCTGAGTACAAGTAGATTAGTGAGAGGCAGACCAACAGGGGTGAGAGAGGGAGAAGGAAAATACCGCTGCAATAACCCAGTTCTCATGGGGCTGCTCTTTCAGCAGTGCTGCTTCTGCTTAGGCGTCACTGTATAAAGCACCTCTCAGTTGCTGAGTTGTCAAGTGGTGCCTGGCAGAAGCAGCACTGCTGAAAGAGCAGCCCCATGTGATAACTGGGCTCTCCCACTTGAAAATAAATTTTCTCTGCTGTCATTGGCAGCTAATGAATTCCTACATGAGAACGTTGTGCTTATATTACTTCTGGCCATCACTCGCTTAACAATGTCATGCTGTGCTTAATGACATCACTCAGCAAGCACCATGAATGCTGTTTAGCCCACTGTATGAACGAGTTTGACCCTCTTACTCTGTCTCTTGGGTTGATCAAGGGGACTCTTAGCATTCACCCACAACGACAAGCAACCATGCAAGCCTGGAAAGCTACTAGAAACACGGTAAGCCAGAATGCAGGCACATGAGACACAGCTTCCCAGTCAAGGACCAAGAGGCCAACATGGAATTGATTCCAGCCAAGCCAGGAGTACAAGTAGGAGGGGAGCCAAGCACAGAGCCGCAACAGAAGAAAACATCCAATTCCCAACACTTTCAACCAGCACAGGTAGACTCTGCAACAAACACTGTTAAAAAGCTCAGGAAGGCTCCTGGATTGAAATAATTCTTATCACAAGCACCTCACAGCTACACATCTTCCTTTGGCCTGAGACTTGTCCAAAGTAGACTAGTGTAAAAGCACTGGAAGACTACCTAGGTTGACCTGAAACTGGCCTTAAAACAGCCAAGATTACTGTACACGTGTATGGAAGAATGTTATGTTTTTTACTTTAACCCGGTGGTTTTCTTGAACTTGCTCCCCATTCAGGAATATTAGAGTGTTCCAAACCAAACTTTCAGAAGTGGTCCCAACCCTTGGTTTTTATATTGCTCTGCTTCCTTCACCTCTTTCCCAAACATTCTGCTTGCTCCTACAACACGCTTCCTTGAAACATGCGGTCCGGCTGCAAGGCTTGAAGGGCCCCCACTATATAGTTAACTGCCTAGGGCAGTGATGGCGAACCTTTTGGGGTCGGTGTGTCAAAATTGCAGAAAATGCTTAACTTGACTGCAGGTGTGTCAACCCCCCACCCCACACAAAATAGAAACAATTCTTTGTATTCATTTATTTAAACAAAAAAAGCCCAATTATGTGTGGTGCTATGTATTCTATAAAGAAACAAAATAATTACAAAAACGAAAAATGGGTAAAAGAAACTCAGTTTTTGTCAAGTCTTGATGAACAGTTGTCTCACCCAAAATACTATGGCGTGTCACCGTTGACACGTGTCATAGGTTTGCCATCACTGCTCTATACCAAAGGTGTCAAGCATAAGGCCCAAGAGCTGGATTTGGCCTATGGAAGCTCTTTATCATGCCTGTGTGATAAATCAGCTCTCCCAGCACTACCGTCAGCTGCTGACCTGTGAAGGGACACCTTATTGGACAGTATAGCTGCTAAAAGGGCAGTGCTGGGACATCATACAGGCTCTGCCAGTACCATCATCAGTTGCTGTCAGCTTCTGAGCGGCAAAGCGATTCCTAGGGAGGGGGCATCACTTAGAAAAGGGCAGCTTGTGTAATCACTGGGTCCTCCTAGCGCTTCCACTTCAGCAGCAGCACTTCTGGAAGGGAGGGAAGGAGGCCTGAGAAGGCGAGGAATAGTACAAGCAGAACAGTAAGAGGCAGACCAAGATGGGTGAGAGAGGGAGAAGGAAGATGCTGAGAGAGCCCAGTTACCTTGGTGGCTCCCTTTCAGCAGTGCTGCTTCTGCTAAGGCATCACTGTATAGAACACCTCTAAGTTGATGAGCAGGGACGTAGTGGCGCAGTGGGTTAAACCACTGCTGCTGGGTTTTCCAACCGGAAGGTTGCGAGTTCAAGACGACGCGATGGAGTGAGCTCCCGTTGCTTGTCCCAGCTCCTGCCAACCTAGCAGTTCCAAAGCACCTAAATGCAAATAGATAAATAGAGACCACTTTGGTGGGAAGGGAACGGCGTTCCGTGCACTACGGCGTAGTCATGCCGCCCACATGACCACGGAAGCTTGTCCTCGGACAAAACGCCGGCTCTACAGGCTTTGAAATGGAGATGAGCACCGCCCCCTACAGTCGGTCACGACTAGACCATTCGGTCATGGGGATACCTTTTATTTACCTTTAACCCCATACCTATAGCTTTATCCATTCCAGAGGGCACATGCATGGGGGAAGTAGACACCTGAACACATATCGCTGGCTGAAGGACCATGTTCAGAAATGGCTATTGTGGGCATGGTTCCTAGCCCACTCCAGAAAGCAGAGCTACATGTGCATTGTGACAGTGTGAATCTAGTCAAGAAAAGGGAGTAGTCTAGATTCAGCCTTTCCCTTCTTTTAAGCAGCTGGTTGAGGCAATATATGTATGGCGCTGGTTTCCGTGCGTATCCTGCATGGGCAATACTATCCCAGACACACTGAACACATCTCATTGTTGGCATTGATGCCCAGATATCAGTACAGTGCGCTTACGGCAGTTTCCTAGAAATACAATTTGGGTTCAGGGTCCCTTATAGTTCTCCTCCCTGTGTTCCATCACCATCGCCAAGAATGAATGAGTAAGTCCACAGTGAATTCTATCAGAAAAGAAGACATTGTGCAGACAGAAGGTGGACACAGAATGCAGAGGAAGAGGTGGAACTGAAGAAAGCAGGCACACCAGGAGGGAAAGATGGAAAGAGGCCTGAGAAGGCAAGGAACAGTATGGGCAGAACAGTAAGAGGCAGACCAAGAGGGGTGAGAGGAGAGAACCTTAAAAAAAAGCACGCTCGTGAAGGGGTGTAGTATCATCTTCTATTATGCAGCTCTGCAAGCCCCCACCCCTCATGCTGGGAAAGATTGAAGGCAAATGGAGAAGGGAGGATGAGATGGTTAGATAGTGTCACCGAAGCGACGAACATGAAGTTGGGCGAACTCCGGAAGCTAGTGGAGGACAGGGAGGCCTGGCGTGCTGTGGTCCATGGGGTCGCGAAGAGTCAGACATGACTTAGCGACTGAACAACGACAAACAAGCCCCCACCCCACCCCCAGGTAGTGGTTCCCAAACTTCTACACAGAAGCTGGGAACAGAACCGAGTACGTTTCTGCAGGGGAGAGGGGAAGGCACCAACCCAATCCCCAGGATTCTGCTGCTGCCAGGCACAGGAGGGGTTTTCCCTCACGTATGCAGGTGTGCGGATCGTTCCCCAAGCATCTAAAAGCAACAAAAAAATGGCACTTCTGGTTTTGCAATGAAAAGCAGAAGTGCCTGCTTTAGTTATTTTCAGTTTGGAGGCTTGGGGAGCGCCTCTCAGGGCTCCCCCCAGGACTGCAATGCTGTCTGCAGGTAAGGGGAAAAGCCCTCCCACCCCCAGCAGCCGCGTGATCCTGGGCATTGCATAGCTGCCTTCCCCCCTCCGTGTCCCTTAAAAGGGACAGCTAAAGTGCTTCCCTGCAACCCACCAGTTTAGGACGCACTCCTTGCTTCGGCAGGGGAAAGGAGGGGCATAAATTCTTCAGTAACTAAAGAACATTCCCAGTTTAGCTAAGCTTAACAATACAACTCTAGTGGGGGGGATGGGACACAATTTCCACAGCAATAAGTGCTGAGCAAGACAAGTAACAGCACATTATCGTTTATTCAGAGCATATGTAAAATGGCATATCAGTATACAGGACTTACCAGTTTGCCTTCAGTATTAAATTTGACACAAGCAAAAACAAAATCAGTGGCACCCCAGACATTCACAGTACAGTCTTGCTGTGAGAACCACACAAATAGGAAATAACCACAACATCAGTTGTAAAGCAGAACTGCAGTGTCCATGCAGCAAATTTAGAACTCCTCTGGCTCTGGTCAGGAGAAGCGATTCCTAGATGGAGATTTCCAAAGCCACTGAGCCAAGGCCATCTGTCCAATGCCTTCCAGAAACATCACAACTGGGGGTTGTGGGGTGGTGGAAGATGGCTGTCAAGCCTTCGTGAGGCATTTTAATCTGTTCTTAAAGTAGTGTAAAGCCAGTTTAAACTTGACCTGTTCCTTCGTATTAGCGCGGAATTTACTATACGTTTTCTGAACCTCAGCTAGTTGAGGGTCAGTTCCACTTCTCAGTGGCTGGTGTCCTATGGAAACATCACTGCAGGAGCCAACTCGGAAGGCCCCGAGGGCATCCACAAAAAATTCTGACGAGAACATAGGGCAAGGGGAGAGAGAGAGAGAGAGAGAAAGAAGTCAGTTATGGAATAACATTTTAAAAATACGAACGTTGAACTCTGTTGCTGGATCCGCTCCCTCCTGAAGCCGCCTCCCCCCTGTTCCTCCCCACTCTCCAGCTAACCTCACCCCCTCCACTGCCTTTTTTGCTAGATACGCCTCTGCTGCAGTCGGAGTGCTCCACGCACTGTCAGCAGCTATTTTGCAACAGTGGACGTGTGCAACAGCAGGGCATTTTTTATCCCAATTAGGATTGGGCTGCTTGGAATAAAAAACCCTAAAACTGGACATCAGTGCTGCAAAATCAAGAGGACTTTTGCCCATTTATCCTCCTCCTCCCCCCAGCAACTCACTTTTGTGTCCTGGTTCCCTTGTGATGCGGCTGCCATTTTGTTTTGAGGCTCAGGCCTTAACCCCTGCTTCATCTTGTGACCAGCTTCATCTTCAGGACATGTCAAGATCAGCGGTGTTATGCTGCCGGAACGCTGGGCAGGACATCTGGGTGATTGACAGCCCGGCCGTTGCGTTCCGCAGCGTTACGCCATTTGCGTAATGTACGCAAGAGGCATAATTGGTTACGCAAACGGCGCAACGCTCCGGAACGCGACAGGCGGGCTGTCGATCACCCGGATGTCCAGCCCAGCGTTCCGGCAGCATAATACCACTGGTCAAGATGAACATTGCAAGCACCTTCTCTTGTGCCTGAGAAGTCTTGCCTGGAAAGTTCTCTCATCGGGGCTCAAGCTCAAGAGCCACAGACTTGGGGCATTTCGAGCAAGCTTGAAATGTTTTAGATGGTGAGCCCTTTGGGACAGGGAGCCATTTAACTTTATTATTACTATTTGCCTGTAAACCGCTTTGTGAACTTCCTGTTCAAAAGCTGTATATAAGTTTTACCTGTTGGTTGATTGATTGTACAAACGATGTGTTCCAGCAATAAAGCTTTCAAAGCTGAAAGCAGCAATGCTCAGGATCTAACAAGAGCACTGTTGGCCACACACACTCAGAGGGGCTGCCTCTTGGGCAGCAGCCACCACTACAGATTCGCCCTCCCCTGTGCTGGTGGGAGGAGCTGCCGCCTGCTGTTTTCAGAAGGAGATGGGGTGTGCAGGGGCAAATGTGAAGCTTCCACCAACCTGATGTTGGTGCTGCCACCTACTTCCAACAGGTAGTAAGAGAGTAACGGAAAGCCCCTCTCTATAGCTGGGAGCACCTGGATGCAGGCCTTCACGTTACCTGTATGAGCCACTCTTTGCAGCTTTGGGTCAAAACCGACACGCCTGCTCTCCTCTGAGCGAGCGAGGAAGAAGTTGACCACAGCACTGGTGACCACGCAGTTTGGAAAGCCTTCCAAGCGATGATAGGCGCCAGATCTTATGTGTAGGCAACTGCTGTCTTCTCCTTCCTCGTAGTGCAGCTTAAAATTGTAGGTATTTCCAGTCACACTGCCTCCAACCTGTAAACCACACAGGCTTCAGTCAGCACACAGTCATGACTCAGCACTGACCCAGGTTTGAGGACTACGGGTGGGCCTCAGAAAACAACCCAAGCACAGCTCCAGTCAGGTTAGAAGGGTCAGTGTCATCCAAATGCACAGGTTTGAATACCTGCAGATTTTGGTATCGGGGGGGGGGTCTAGAAATAACCCCACCTTGCAGATAATGAGGGCCAACCTGTGTACTGCAACCATTGGAAATCTGTGCCATCAGTCCAGACAGGATACAAGAAATGGACGTAGTCATTTTTCAAAAGTTGCCGTCTGGAAAGTCCAGGGTAGTTCCTTCCATGGTGAAAATCAGGGGGCCAGGCAAAAAGATAATAACCTACCAAATCTAAGTCACTGTTCTCCAAAACATCCACCAGCTTCTCAATCTTGGTGTTTTTAGTGAACAGGAAGTCGTCATCCACCCAGAGGTAGTATTTGGTTGTGACCTGAGAGATGGCCAGATTTCTCCCAGCAAACCAGCCCTGCCAAAACAAACCAGGAAAGGAGATGCAGAAGAAGCCTCAGTCACGTATGTACAGTAAGGAGCCCTCCCCACCAAGGTGGGCTCAGTCATTCCCCATGAAAATTAGAACGCAATTCCACCTCGCAGCTGAGCACTGCACTGGAAAGAGTGTAAGCTCTGGCAAGACATTTCAAAGCAAGGCTTCAAAAGGAAAAGAGACAGAGCTGTTGTGGATGTGGCCTGGCCGTCCCAACTTATGCGCCTGTTGGTTTTCTGACTTTTGAACGTCATCAGTAAGTAGCAGCTCCCTAGCTAAATTGAGTCTTACCATAAAAGAGAAATACCATACACATCCCTCAGGCCCGATTCTTGCATTGCTCTGGTGGTGCAGGAGTCACCGCAGTGATGTTCCTTCTTGCTTCCACTAAGGAGTTATCACAAGAAGCTTTGCAGTACATGGGGAAAGCCCCTGCTTGGTTCCTCCCGGAAGGCTCTGCTCTTGCATTACTTTGGCAGAGTGGCAACACTGTTACTGCTCCTTCCCTTAGAACATAGGTAATGCCAATACATTGCTGAAAGTCCTTACTTAAATCCTTTCGTTCAAAGTCATTTCATTATAAAGTTCATGAGGAAACCAAACCTGATTGATGGCCGGAAACTGGAAGTGACAATTTTCAACCTCCAGGCAGCCATAGAAGGTTTGGGGGCGGGGGGGCTGGAGAGGCTACGTGTTGCCTTTCTGGCCATCCGGGAGCAAAGGCAGCAGTGGGAGGGGAGGAAAAAAATGGTGGGTGGGTGGGGGCGCCCCTGAGCGTTTGCACCCTTGACCCCCCCCCAGCATACAACCGAACCAAGCAGGTTGCAGCAGTGGTGTTGCTGCCATTTTGTTTTGCAGCTAAAGGGTACACCATTTGAACAGCAGCCTGGGCAGTAGCCCAATGGCAGAGCATCTGCTGGGCATACAGAAGTTCCCAGTCCAATCCAGGGTCCCTCCAGATAAGGCTAGGAAAGACACCTGCCTGAAACCCTGGGGATCGTGAAGACTATCCTGACTGAGATGGTCCATGGGCTTGACTCCGAAAAAGGCACCCTCTCCTGAGCCACTTCAGCCCTAGTTAATTATAAGAGAATTCAGTATTTCTTAATCATTGGGAGATAACTGGAGGTTTGTAAGTGTACAGGACAATATTACCTGTCTAGCTTCTCTCTGTCATGTAGCTATCAGAATGCCTAGGAGTGGCAAACCTTATCAGAAAATCCCACATCGCCACCAGTGCGCAAAGCAGCAGCAGCAAACCCTCTACATGCAGGTACCTTTCCAAAGGGCATAATGTAGTGCTCAACGTTTGCCTCCTCAATCTTCTCCGGATGCTCACTGTCGTCCGCCACAATTAACTTGATGTCCGGGTAGTACTGCCTTAAGCTCTTGATGAAGACCCGCAGCTTGTGGTAGCGTAAGAAAGTCTTGGTTGTGATGGTCACCAGGCTAGCAATGTTGTTATCTGAGGCAGGAAAGAGAGGAACAAGGTGGGAGCAGACACAACCAGCAGTGCGGGTATAGGCTCTCCTGGGCCTCGAAAACATTTTGAGAACCATCGCACTAGAGTGTCGGCCAAAAGCTCACCTGGTCCTGGGTCAAAGAGCCTAGGCATGGCTGGCTGTCGAATGATCACAGGGAATCTAACAAGATGAGTTCCTGTTGAAAAGCTTACTGAAAAGCAACAGAAAGGGAGAGGGTTAGTTCTGAATTTTGGGGCTGCCTGTCCTAGTTCCGACGGCCCTTGGAGAAGTTCCATCTCCCTTTCACCACCACCACCCACCACAGAACATGGCAAACTCTGCCATGGGAATGCTGGGACACCCACCCAGCCACCACCCTTACATTTTCAGAGGCTTTTGCTGGACAATGCACCCTTTTCAAGACTGCTCTTGCAACAACACATGCACACCCAAGAGTGACTCGAGTGCATCTGCCACCTGAATTGGGGGCAGATCTGCTGTCCCTGCTAGTACGCATCCCACCCCTAAGAAATAAATACATAAGATTGCACCACCCACTTTGCACCACTGCCTGCTTTTTCTTACCCACCTGGCTGCTTAGGAAAGCAGCTGCGTGGGGAAGGAGAGGCAGAGTACAGTGATCCAGAGCCTACCCTCTCCCCTTTGCTGCCTTCTTTACTTCACAATGCCAGGGGCAAGGGAGTGGCAACAGGATGCAAGCATCTTGTTGTCTTCTGGGCTCCCTGAGGCACCTGGTGGGCCACTGTGAGATACAGGAAGCTGGACTAGATGGGCCCTTGGCCTGATCCAGCAGGGCTCTTCTTATGTTCTTTGGTGCCACCCTGTTTGAAATCAACAGCGCTCTTCCTGAATGCTCTGCAGATCCTGCTTTTGAAATAAACAGGACAGGGTGGAGGAAGGTGGTGATGCCAGAGCTTGCCAATTAATGGCCAAAGCTCCCCACCAGTTAGAGGACTAGTCCAGCAGTAGTGGTCCCACTCACCCACATCGACGACATCGAGCAGATATTTGGTGCTGGTGTATGTGACATGCCGCAAGATGTGATTTAGTAGGGCCACGCTGGAGGTGGAAATGGTCAATTCATCCTTTCCTCGCCCAAGCACCACATGTTCAAGAGTGTCAGCAAGGGTGTTGAGAGTGCCAAACGATGCTTTCAGAGTCACCTAGAGGTTGGGTGGAAAGGCAAACAGCTTAGGAACAAACAGGGTTTGCCCCATCCATGTAAATCAGCTACACCAATGGTATTATTACCTGCTACACCAATGGTATTATTACGCCAAACAAATGGGTTTCTTTCAGCATCTATTTCTCGCTACTTCGCGCTGCTGCAAATTTTTTTGTGACACTATGTGTTTATTGGTTTTGTGTCAGACAACAGCAAATACGTATTTTGTTGACACGTACAACCCAGAAATGGGTTCAACAATAGAGACACAAAAGTGGCACAAACATCTCTATAATAGGAACAATACAGCAACACATGCTTGGTGGTTTCGACTTGTTCGAAACCACAAGGGCAAAGATGCTGCATAAAAGGAATCTTTTTATACTGTCCTCCTGCTGAGGGCAGTGATGTATCGTGGGTGGAGCCTGAGGAGCAGCTGCTCCAGGCACAGTTCAAAGGGTGGGTGCAATTTTTGCAATATCAAAATGCAAATAACAGCACCTGCAAATATTTTGCGCTCCCCCCTTTCCAAACTCACCACCAGGGTGTGGCTGTATGCCATGTGAACAACTCTCAGAGTTGCGATGATGTCACGTCACCACCCACTTCCTTATTTGGAGGCTCTCCAACAAAGAGTTTAATGAACAAGGCATTCCAATCCACCCTCACTTCTGGTTCCTCCAGGTGTCATAAGGAGGCACTTGAGTGGAAAGGAGGGTGGAAGCAACAGGAAAAACAGTATGAAAGAAGTCATACTCAGAAAGAAGTCTACTCAGAAGTAAGTCCCATTGTTGGCAATGGGTCTTACTCCCAGGTAATTGTGCATAGAGAAATGCCTGTGAGTAGTTGGGGATTCAGAAAAAATGAATGCTAGAGGTGCTGTATTTTCTTCCATAGGCTTGCGAGCTCAGGGGGGCGGGGAACATAGTGGCATACTGAGGCTGCAGTCTAAGAAGTCATAAGAAGTCATAAGAAGAGCAAACACTTTTTAAATGTTTCTAGTTACCTGAATTTTTCCTGAGTTTGTTCCATGGAAACCAAGCCCTTTAAGAACAGAAAGAGATAGAAAACCTTCATGCAGGGAACAGCAGTAATCAGCATAGAACAATGCTGTGATTAAACACTTTTTCTTCATTTTCATTTTAAAAAGCCCAACAAGCCAATTTCTCAATGGAATACAACATCAGGTTGATCTTTGAATTCTGCTTCCTTTGGAAAATGGAATTATGATGCCTCAACCTTTGAAAGATGGTACATATAAATATTAGTGTGCATCTCCAGAGAGCTTGTTTTAAAGAGCTGGCTGCAATACTCTCCAGGGAAGGGACACAGAGACCAAAACCAATCCCAAGGTTGCCAAACTTCTCTGTGTGGGACATATTAAAACAGATGACAGAATGGCCATTGAAATGCATTGGTCCCTTTCAAATGGCCATTGGAATGCATCAAAATTCAGGGCAACTGGTTGCTGACAAATTCGCTTTTAGGGTTTGAACCTAAAAGGAAGAGAGTACTGTTTTGTCTTCCACATGCCCATTGAATACATTGGGATGGGATAGATTCTAACACCCCACATTTGTTTCTTCCCCACCTGGGGAGACAAAAGGGGCAGTGGGCAGGGATAAAAGAGTGGGGTGGGGTAAGACTTCTTTCCATTAGGCATTCCCTGATCTCACACACCTCCCAGCAAGAGATGGCTGAAGTTATTTTGGTGCCCAAAATGGCCCCAGATTAACAAACTACAAGATTGACCTCCTTAGGCATAAGTCTTTAATGAGACCACAACCATCCGTTGCCAAAAACAAGTTGCTCAGCTTGCTCAATGGATGCCAATGAGGTAGAGAGAACAAGGGGGGGGACGACACTTCATGTTCAAGTCCCTGATCAACCACATGGCTTGCTAACTGAGCTTGG
Source organism: Lerista edwardsae (assembly GCA_029204185.1). Classification (NCBI taxonomy): domain Eukaryota; kingdom Metazoa; phylum Chordata; class Lepidosauria; order Squamata; family Scincidae; genus Lerista; species Lerista edwardsae. The sequence continues at coordinate 1,252,991 of JAJKFI010000075.1, read as the reverse complement.
ATTAGTATCTGGCCACCTCCTACCATGCAGGAGTAATAAAATAAGATCAATGTAATCTATTTTCTGCTGAGCTCCTTAGAGGGAGAGTCTGATACTAGGAACATTGAGCATTTGCATATAGCTCTTCCATTGTCGTCCCAGAATGCATTGATAGATGCCATTCCACTAGATGGGGTGAATGACGGAATGAGGATAGGAAATGGGATTTTTGGCACCTTTTCCCCCTTGTTCCAAAGCGTTTAAAGCGCCACTGGTATCAGTGGCGAGTCCAATCAGTGGATACCAAAGTGAATCGTCTTGACTAAGTCCCACTTATTGACAAGATTGAGTCCCACTGTAACTCCATTGTTCACTCAGTGTGCCCAAGTTTTTGGTTACATTTTTCTGGCAGTCACTCAGGGCGCAATCCTAACCTGGAGTTAAGCCGACACAGTTAGGCCAGCAAAGTTTGGCTGGCACAAGCAACACCATAAAGTATGTTTGAACCACTCTCAGAGTCAGAGAGGCCAGCACACAGATGTGTGCCATCCTCCCCAACTCCAAGAGCAGTCCAAACTCGCTTTCTGGGCAGGAGGTGTGGACTGATGGTTGAGCTGCTGGTACTGCCTGAAGCTAAGCAGGAGAATCTGTGGTCTATTTTGGGATGGGAGACGGAACGCCAGGCTGTGACAAGATGTGGTGAGAAGCCCAGCTGGCAAAAGAACGAGTCCAACCTTGAGGACCTGTCCAGGCTGGACTTACCATCACCTGCTGAAGCTTGCTGTCACACGGCCAGAGGAGAGAGCCACACTGTGAAGGTTACATCTGGGACTGAGGATTTGGTGAATCGCAGAATACTGTCTATTTGTAAAAACTCCATGGAAAAACGGTGGTTTAGACTAGCTTGCCCATGGAAGCTGCCTTGGGCATTTGCTTCGGCATGGGAAAGGTGGGGTATAAGTTCTTCAAAATAAAAAACAAATACATTATGGTAGCCCTTGTGCCAGCCAAATTGTGTCGGCCTAACTCAAGGTTAGGATTGCGCTCTCAGCTATTGGTGCTGACATACCTGGAATTACAATGGTGTGAAGAGGCATCACCTCTGCTCCTTGAATGGGATAGCTTAAAGGAATGTTTGGCTGAGCAAGAATGACCTCTTTGGCTAAAGGATATCTAGATTCAAGCACAAGGACAAAAGCAGCATGGTAAATTGGCAGAATCAAAAGGCACACATGGAAAGGAACTCTTTAAAAATAACCACAACATATAAGCAATGCTTCCTTTCAATCAAACTTAGAGCAGGCAAAATGCATGTTACCTGGCTTCTTTATAGTGTTACATTGAGAATGGAACAGCATCAGAACAACTTAACCGGCCCTGCATAAACCCCATTTAAGTTGCCCTACATAAGAGTGCTGTATGAAACATGCACAAGTTTGGGAGAGATACATTATATATATGAACAAACATTTTCCTGCATTAGTAGATTCTTTCCCTCTTTTTAGTGCTTCATGACTGCATAATTGCCTTCTTCAAATGCAAACCCTTTATTGCAATGTACACACCTAACATTTCAGCACTATGAATGGGGACTATGTTTTAATTACTGCTCTACTGGTTGTGTTGTTGATGGCCTTCAACTTTCATCCCTATCTGATTCTCAGGATTGAAGTCTGGAATATGAGGAGCAATAACAAAAAGGAGTGCTCTGACCATTTTCAGATTGCAATCCTAACCTGGAGTTAGGCCGGCACAGTTAGGCCAGCACAAGGGACACATTCGGAGTCAGAGAGGCCAGCACACAGACGTGCACCATCCTTCCTGATTCCGAGAGTGGTCCCAACACGCTTTACGGTGGCCCTTGCACTGGCCAAACTTTGCTGGCCTAACTGTGCCAGCCTAACTCCAGATTAGGATTGTGCTCTCAGTGTCTTTCATTCAGCCATGAGCCCCCGCAGCTTTGCTTTGAAGAAAATCAGCTCTATCTTTGGGGGTGGGGAAGTCTGATGGCAAGCCTTGGCCTCCAAGGAAGCTGTACCCAGGCACAAAACAAAGGAAGTCATAGCTAGATGGATCTTTACAATCCGGTTGTGTCCGTTCCTGCTAGCAGAAGCTTTTGGTGTTGCATAGCGGAATTTGTATTAATTGCCAATTTTTCATTTGTTTAGTTGACTTAACGCAGACTTACATGAGAACTGAGTTTTTCCCATTTTTGTAGGATTATCCTCCATGAACGCCAAAACATTCCATTAGTAAAAAGGATAAAAACGGGCTTGAGCAGCTGGTAAAAATCTTGTAAAGCTTTTTAAAGAGTTGCATAAGGTTAGGTTGGACCCAATAGAGCAGCTGCGCTTGATTTTCTACCTTTTTCATCTTGCAGCACACTAACAAGGCATCAAATCGACAAGGCACACTGTTCTGCTGTAGGGGGCTCATTTCCCCCAATGGCCCTACTAATAAATGACCTTCCCCCAAACTCCTATGGCACCCCAATGTGTTGCAGCACAATTTTTGAGCACAACTGCTCTCTCTCTCTCTCTCTCTACACACGTACACACAAAAACAGGAAAAAAGTGGTGGCCATGTCAATGTTAACAGCAACATGAGCAGAACGGCACACGTACGAGGTGTTCCGCTCCTGCTTCTTACAAGCTGAAGATCGTCTGCAAGGGATGGCTTTACTCATGGGGTAAGGGAGCTGTGGAAGATGCTGGATTAACTCATCTAGTTCTGTGTTGCAAGTAGAGCCGCAACGTCCTACCCCAGCACCCTGGGGCAGTGATGTCATGACTCTGCCCATTTGTACACCCCAGGGCAGTGACATAAGATACTATTAATACCTTTGTAAACTAGCAACCCCCCTCCCCTGTGCAAAATCAGAAACATTTCTTGATCTTCAAATGCCAGCAATTAGACAGTGAGCCTGGAAAAAACTAAACAGAACAGTTGGATCTGATGATGTGAAAAATATAATTAAATGTTTGAAGCTGAAAAAGTCATATGGCCTAGACAGGTTGACATCAGAGTTGTTGGTTTGTTTTTTTAAAAAAAAATCAAGACATTTTGGAAAAACCAAAGAGGGGTAGGTGCACAAAGCAGTAGCACCACCTCTTTCAGAAGGAGCCCTCTATCTTTGCACTGCAAGCACAGTTTCGTCCAGCGTCTCCCTGGAGGAGGGGTGCCCACGTGAACCAACCACTTGCGGTGCAGACAGTCACCTCTGTAACTAGGGTGGAGCCTGGGGCCAATCCTACATCCCTTTTTAACGCGGCGCCCGGAGCAGCTGCCGCTCAGTATCCGCCCTAGTTAAAGCTATGGTTGCAAGTTCTCCAAGAGCCCTTCCAGTTGTGCAGCATAACCCTATGAAACACAGCCTGACTCTCTAGGGAAAGTTACCTTTGCCGAAAAGCAAGGAATTCCTTCTTGCGTCTTTCTGTGATGGAAGCAAGTTCATCCTTCACCATGAAGTTCTGCAATTGGTAGACTTCCCGCTCACCAACTCCAACACAGTCACAGCTATTCTTTGGCGCTAGCCTAATGAGAGGAGAACAGACTGTTTACAAAGGACATCTTTACATTTTTTCTCAAGTTATTCCTTTTTAAGAAGAGTTCTTAAATTATTATTATTAATCCGCTGTCGCTGGGCTTTCGACCGCAAGGTTGGGAGTTCGAGACTACGTGACGGAGTGAGCTCCCGTTGCTTGTCCCAGCTCCTGCCAACCTAGCAGTTCGAAAGCACCTAAAATGCAAGTAGATAAATAGGAACCACTTTGGTGGGAAGGTAACGGCGTTCCGTGCGCTACGGCGTAGAATCATGCTGGCCACCATGATCAGACAAAAACGCCGGCTCACAGGCTTTGAAACGGAGATGAGCACCGCCCCCTACAGTCGGTCACGACTAGACCATTCGGTCGTGGGGAAACCTTTACCTTTTTATTATACAACAAACTATCGGTTAAGTGAACTTAATTTTTCAGCTCTCTCAATCTGGAAAAAGAGGCTAGAAAGTAACATCCTCTTTCCCTTTTAATACTTTATTTGCAAACATGGAAGAAGAGCAGAGCAGAAGAAAACTGACTCTTCCAGCAGTGCAGGGAGCACAGCTGCTAATCCAGCAGAAGGTCCCAAAGATCAGCTCCCGGCCCATATCCATCCCCAGATTCTCTCCAAATTCAAAGTGAAACCTGTCTTCAGAGCATTCCTCTGCCCCTGCAGCCCAGCTGGAAAATGTCTCCAAACTCTGATGGCCATTTAGAGGGGAAGAGTAGAGACTGTACCCAGTTAGTCACATCAGGATTTTTATTTTATTCGGAGGCGTACCTAGAAACAGAATTGCAGCACTAGGTTTTTCAAGCTGCTGCTCCCCCTCCTCTTCGGAGCCATTCCCAGCAGCTAGAGCAAAACGGGCTGCATTGGTGCCAAAGGGGAAGGGGAGCAGAACTTGAAAAACTTGGTGCTGTGATCCCCCTCTAGGTATGCCACTGATTTATTTTTTCACTTGCTTCTTGGCCAGTTCGTAGGGCAGATCTGGTACAGCACCCAGCGGTTAGTCATTGGCTCCTACCTCCCTCATTTACAGGCAAAACTGGGAATGGAGTAGTAAGGTGACTCACTGCTATCCCCCCCCAAAGTTGACCAGCCCACAGACATCCTGGCTTCAGCAGCAGGCAACCTGCTTGCTGTGCTGGTGCAGGGGCCCCCAAAGTGTGGGGCCCAATGTAGTGACATTCGTCACATTGGCTTAAGGCTGACCCTGACTGACAAGCTCTCTTGGGGTGGGGGGGAGGGGGCAGAGCAGGGGTGGGACTGGCTGGCCTCCACCCCAGGATCCTATCCTCTGTGTTCGGCTGTGTGGCCTGACACGGAGGCTCTCAAGTCTGCACCAGCAAAATAGCCATCACAGACTCGAGGAGGCCCATTGCTGAGCCAGTGCCCTTACCTAGGGGAAATTCATCCCCTTCCCCTGAGATGTCTCCCATATAGGACACGGCAGTAGCAGTTTTGGCACTGCTGCTCTTATGGGGGCCCAGCACCATAGGATTGGGTTGCCCGAGTCCCAAAGTACAAACACCAATCATTGTGCACTCTTAGCAAGTCATCACCCTAACAGATAATCCTTCCCAGCATCCATACTCCATCACACTACCCTCTTTACAAATAGTTGATACTCTCATTTGGGGGATGGGAGAGATAAAACCACCGGAGACCTGTAGTCTCAACGTTTTTCATTCCCATAAATTGCTACAACCCCACAACTGAACCTTTGCGGCCCCACGAGGGTCCCGACTCCAAGGTTGAAGAACATTCTCTTACAATATACTGAGATGATGTATTACAGACTACAAGTAATTATGATGGCCAGCAACTAAAATTCATTGAGTTTTCCTTTGGTCATGGAATAAGACAGGATGCCCACTTTCTACTGATCTCTTGTTTTTTTATTGACCATTTTGAAATATTTACCATTTTGAAAAGAGATCATCCTCACTTCTCCAGTACGTGGGCTGGGAGTGGATGTGGCCGCACTCTTGCTACCTCTTGTGGCAGCACTCCCAATACGGCCACCGACTGAGCTTTCCAGTGGCTATTGTGTAGGTGGATCTCTGCTCTACTGCTGTAAATGTGACAGACCAATCCTGCATGATTTTAGGCTGTCAATCTAGCTTTGTTGTTTATATGAATTTTGTTACAAGTTTGTTTGATAAGCAGCCCAATCCTAACTTGGGCTGGAGCAGGCAGGCCCAAACCCAAGTTAGAGGCAGTGGCGGCGGCAGCAGCAGCTTAGCGCTGGGCCAGGGGACGAACATCCTCTTGTCCCATGGTAAGGTGCAGGAAGCCTTATAGGGCTACTCGGATCTGTGCCTGCAAAATTGCAGGCACAAAGCCCAAGTCTCTCACAGCAGCCTGAATTAGGGCTCTACCGCCCCCCCGGCTGCCCCACCCGACAGAATATCCTCCCTGCCCCACTCTACCCCCTCCCTCCTACCCCCTATCTAGAAAAGCCCCTGCACTGGCCAAAGAGCCAGGGGCGGCACATTTACAACAGCCTTGGGTCCACGCAACACAGATGTGTTGGTCCAACGGGAGCTTTGAATTGCACCCTAGTTTTCCTTTCGCCCACCTTCTGATTTTTGTTCTTTTCAAACAGATGGCGAAGTTAAATCTACTTCCTGCTTGGAACAATATTGACCAAGCTGTAAATGTCAACGTTAGCATAATAGTTGGATTCACTGAAAATACTGTATGCTTTTATTGTGTGGCAGTTAAAATGTGTACCATGTCTAATATTTGCAATAATTCTGGACAAACCATGTTAAAATTCCATGTTCACATTGTGTGTATATTTTTATCAGCCTATATAACTTATTTATAAAACAAGTAGCTTAATTTAAGTACTGTATAATATATATGTGTGCTTTTTACATTTCTAGATTTCATACAGAAAAACACCCAATTCATTCTCTTCCAGTAGTGCCAACTTCATAGTGGCACGTTGGCTGTCTGCCACTCCAATATTTTTTCAGGGTGGCTGAGCCCTCCCAATATCTGGCCACCCACCCGCTCGCCCGCCCGCCCGCCCCCAAAGAGCGGAGCCGAGCAAGTGCAGCCGCAGGGAGAGCCAATGAGAGCCAGAAGCAGGGAGAGCCAATGGGATGCGGCTGCTCCCAATGGTTCCTCCCCTCTGGCCTCCTGATTGGCCGGCTGGCTGCCCAGAGACTTGCCCGCTTCCCAGCCTCCCTGTCAACTCCCAGGGAGCTCCAGAGCCCAGGTCTACCCGCCCAGAGGAACCGCACACTTCACCAGCTCCCAGAGCCAGGAAGGCACATGTGTGTCCCCCCGCCGCCATTCGGGCAGTTTTGCCCAAGCAGCGGTGGGGGAAAACCACGCGCTTCGCTGACTCCTGGAGCTGGGAGGGCGCGCGTGTTCCCCCCACCCCCGATCGGACAAAACATTAGCGGGTCACAAATTGAGCCGCAAATGGCTCAAGAAGGAGGGGCCATATTACACAAGAGGGGGATCACGACAATCTTTCAAAGCCTGTGCAAGAGAGGTTGTGCACCCAAACCAATAATGGTTCTGCCTTGTCAAAACTGAGTTCTTGATGTAAGCCTGCACAGCTTCTTGTTGCTGCCTTGCCCTGAAGCTCCTAAGACCAGTCCTGCTCAGGCTGCTACCTCCCAGGGTTGTAGTGAAGGTGGAAGAGGTAGGGGAAAAGGAGATGGGTTGCAATGGGAGCAGATCAGGACCCAGGAGGGAGGTGGGAGTGGCGGTGGGTTCCAAGACCCATACTTCACTTATGTATTTACTGGAGTCATGACACAAAAAAGGTTGAAGACCACTGGCCTAGGGCATAGATGGGAGGCAGGGAGAGAGAGAGAGCGCTTCATTGCAGACCCCACAGCAGCTGACTTCCCAACCTCTATGCCCATCTCTGGCCATTTGGCCATCTCTGGCCATCTCTGCGTGGGGAAGAAGACGGGACTTAAGCTGAGTGAGTGCCTGGGTTCTCTCAGCTTTACTCTGTATAGAGAGCCCCTGTGTGTTGGCAGCTGCTCTCACCCAACAGCCTCCCCATCCCTGTACCCCACAGCACATCACCGCTATAAAACCTTGAATCAAGTCATAACTGCTGTCATAATCAAGTCATACATGCACTGGATCAATCATTGAGAAGAAATACAGAAGTGCTTTCTTTTGGTTATTTGCCAGTACAATGTCCACACTTAAACCCTGATCTCGGTATCTTATACATGGCCATAACCGGTGTTGGGATTCAGGGGGTTCGCCCAGTTCTATAGAACCGGTTGTTAAATGGCTGGGCCCCGCCCACTCACTTACCTTACCAGCTGGCTTCGGGTTTTTTTTGGCTCCAGCTATGACATCATAGAACCAGTTGTTAATTTATTTGAATCCCACCACTGGCCATAACCTCTATCCCAGTGGTTCTTAACCTGGGTTCGATCGAAAACCCGGGGGGTTGGCGAGTCAGTCTCAGGGGTTCGGCGGAGGTGTATGTGTGGCCATTCCATTCACTGGCCTTGATATCTGTGCTGCAGGGAACTTGGTGCACTCAGTAGTTGTTGGGATATTAGGTGAAGAGAGCCGATGAAGGGGCCACTCCGCCTGTTCTCGGCTTTGTACCCATCGACAAATCGATCTTAACAGCATCATATGAAGTTGCGTACCTGATCGCAAAGCAGGAAAAACCACATGCCATTGGTGAAATACTCATAAAACCAGCTGCGTTGAAGATGGCGAATATCTTGCTGGGAAAAGGTGCTGAAAATAAGTTGCCCCAAATTCCTCTTTCAAACGACACCATCAGCAGCAGAATAGATGACACGAGCAATGACATCTTGGCTCAAGTATTTGCAGATCTGATTTCAAACCTAGCAAAATTCAGCCTCCAACTCGACGAGACCACCAATGTTTCCAGTCTAAGCCAGCTTGTTGTATTTGTGTGCTATGTGAAAGACGACATAATAAAGGAAGATTTTTTTTTATTTTGTAAGCCTCTTACAACAACAACTAAGGCAGCCGACGTGAAAAAACTTGTGGATAACTTCTTCAGAGACAACAATCTTTCGTGGGATATGGTTTCTGCAATTTGTTCGGACGGAGCTCCAGCCATGCTGGGACAAAACTCTGGTGAAAGTCGCTGCACCACACATCATTGTTACGCACTGTGTTCTGCACAGGCATGCGTTGGCAACAAAAACCTTGCCTCAAACTGGCAGAAGTATTAAAAATTGTAGTGGAATGTGTGAACTATGTGCAAAATAGTGCTCTGAAGCACCGCATCTTCAAAGACCTGTGTAATGAAATGGGCTCTGAATTCAAGGTACTTCTGTACCATTCTAACATTCGGCGTTTATCCCGGGGAAAGGTGCTGAATCGTGTTTTTGCCATGCGTGTGGAATTAGCCCTGTTTTTGTGAGAGCACCAACATTGTCATGCAGATTGCTTCGAAAATTCTGAGTTCATTCTCATTTTGGCGTACATGGCCAATATCTTCGATGCTCTCAGTCATCTCAATCAACAGATGCAGGGGGGGTGGAGTCAACATCATCGAAGCGGAAGAAAACCTGAAGGCTTTTCAAAAAAAGCTACCGTTATGGAAACGATGAACAGAGAACGATAACTTCGCAAACTTTCCCCTGCTGGATGACTGTGTAAGTAAGATCAAAGATGAGTTTGGAATCCGAGACATGTATGTACCCGGGGAACTGAAGCAAGCAATTGCCATGCACTTAGATGAGCTCGCAAAGTCTCTCGACGGATACTTCCCTACCAGAGAGTCATATCCAGCATGGGTGAGACAGCCATTCATGTTTAGTGCTGCGACAGCAGATGTCAATGATGAGTACCTCGATGAAATCATTGAACTTCAGCAGAGCCAGATTCAACAGCAACTCTTCAGAACAACAACGCTCTCAACGTTTTGGTGTCCCCAAATCGTACCGTACCCTCTTATTGCTAAGAAAGCAATAAGATACTCGTACCGTTTGTTACAACATATCTTTGCGAGCAATCCTTTTTGAGGATGGTAGACATCAAAACGAAGAAAAGGAACAGACTTTGTTGCGAAAATGATATGAGAGTGGCACTTGCCAAGGTGAAGCCGCGCATTTCTGAACTTGTCTCTAAAAGGCAACAGCAAAAGTCACATTGATTTGCAGTAAATATTCATTGAGTTATGTTTTTGTTTTTGTGTGACATTCATGTCTTGTTGGTTTTGTTCTTTGAACACAGTGATTTTATGTGCAACTGATGCATGGTTCATTTTGTGCACTAAAAATATAACTATGTTTTGAATTTGAACAAAAAAATTATTTTTCCAACTATGAGGGGTTTGGTGAATGCACGAATGAAAATTGTGGGGTTCGGTACCTCCAAAAAGGTTAAGAACCACTGCTGTATCCCAAGTGAAAAGCTAACAAGCAAGAAAGATAGGACATCCTTGTCTCATTCATCTTTCCAATTTATAAATGCCTTTAAGAAGGAAAGCTGCGCTTCCAAGACTTACCGAACTCCATCAAATTTGAACATTAACCTATATTTTTCTTCTGGCAGAAGCTTCAAGGAAGTCAGAACTTCCAACGTCCGTTCAGGTTTATTTTTCCAGACTTCCGACATGGAAATGTAAAACACAACAGCCATACTCAAGAAAAGAAAACAGAAGTATTTCCAGCTGCAGGGAGACAGGGGAAAGAATCAGTTAAGCATTTTTTAACGTATTTGTAGGCTGCCTTTCTGTTCCATCAGAAGGACCCCCAAAACCCTAATAATATCATAAACATAATACAATATGAAACCAATGCAGCAGAGAGCAGACCCAAAAACTATATTGATGAGCAACAGAATTTAAAAAAAAAGGTTCAGGAAAAGCCTAAAGACAATAACGTCTTCACTGTCCATGTTGACAGGCATGCCCCGATATCCGCTGGGGTTCCATTCCAGACCCCCCCCCCCCCGTGGATACCTGAAACTGTGGATACTGGGGACACCTTTTTAAAGATACGGGAACACCAATAGCTTTGCTGCAACAAGGTCAAAAGAAATTTGTTTGGTGTTGTCTTATTTATTCATAATAAATAATTAATCTTTTAAATAGGCATCCCAGTATCCGTGGAAACTGCGGATGCTGAATCAGTGGATACTGGGGCATGCCTGCACTTGGTGAAGAAGCCCCCTGTGTGATCTTTCTAGCGATTGTTAGGTAGATGCTTCAGCAGCTTCTTGGGTGACAACTTTGCCAAGGTCCACTTCAATTTTAAACTGTTGTTCTCTCCTCCCCCCACTGGCTCTATTCCTTCTGGTTCCCCCCTTTTCCTTCCTCACAGAGCTCCTTCGGCTACTGCAACACACAAACCCCCCTCTTAGAAAAGGTCTCCTCCTACTTCCCTGGCCAGGAGTCAATAATTTCCTATTCCCAATATTTTTTTACACTGGGACCCCTTTTCGGGTATTACAACCTGTTGGGACCCTCTTAACAGCTAGGGCTGGACATGATGTCAGTAAGCAGGAAGTAAAGACATTGTTTTTAATAAATCACACTTTTTGAAAGTTGGAAGAACTCCACATCCTTTCTATAATACTCTGAATGCTTTGTTTTTAAGTGACATTTGAGTTTTGAGTTCAGTGATTGATTCAGCACTGAGAACAGCATTACACAGAAGGCACTGTGGCTTCTCTTACCATTGCCGATCAAGGTGGCAAAGCCAAATTTTAGTCTTCAGAGTATTTACGTTCCTCATCCCCATGTGCTGAGGCATGCACATGGAAGGCGTGACATGCCAGCTAGAACGAGACCTGGGAGAGACTTCATCACACGCATACGCCCATACCAGGATGAGCCCACAGCAAGGCTAATTTCCTCCCAGTCACACAGGCGCACATGGAGGCCCAAGTGCACCCCATTGCTGGTGCTAAAACCACGCCCCCCCACATCGCCCTGCCCCCGCGCATCACTCAGACACGCCTCCCTTAGCCCGGAAACGCTAAATTTAAACGGGAAGTAAAAAAAACGGGACGTATGGGTGAGCGGGCGGGCCAAAAAACGCGTGGTTCTGTGCATGATGGCGCCCCACCGCTGCCCGGTGCCCCATGGCTCGCGCTATGGGGGGCCACAGGTAAAATACGCGCCTGCAGTTACAAGCATTGGAGGAGTAGCAGTTTGATGGGTCAGCCTCTTCCTAGCCAAAATGAAGCTTCCAAGATGGTGGTGTCCAGTTTTTAAGATGGCTGTCCCAAGCTCTTCACAACCCCCTAAAAATTGGTTTGTGACATCCCAGGTTAAGAACCACTTATTTAGATTTAACAGACTCTTATCCTGAATTTAAAGAATCTCAGCCACATCTTGGTCCAGATTCTAGACAGAGCATAGCATAGGTTATGGAACCCAGCAGGCTGAGTATTTCATTAAAGAATGAGGCTCGAATCCTCTCTTCCGAGCAGTTCAAAGCATACTGTACATCCATATTGGGACTCCATATAGACCTTGTGAAATAATTTTTGCATTAAAGTTCTCTAGTGCTGCTGGAATGTAGGAGAACTCTAGAAACAATATTGATAGGACATACTGAAGGGCTGCATTCTTATAAAAAAGTATAATCAATAAATTAGAATCAATGCTACATTTTGTATTTGCTTCTGGAACAACAGCAACTTAAGAATCCCCTTTTTCTCTTAGCTAAGAAAAAGCTAAAACAGTAAAGAACAGGTGCCGCACTGGCTCCAGGTCAAGCTGTTCCTGAAAAGTAACCAAAGATAGTAGCTAACAGTAGCTAACCGCAGACATAGCTCAGCAAGGTAACTAACTACTAACAGGAAAAACAAAGATAGAAATAACCATAAGTGTCTAGTACAATGCTGATGCTAGTTATGCAATCAAATGTTTTTCAAATTGCTTTAATGTTATTTCCACTGTTATAACCTTGTGCTAAAATGTAATAATAAAATAATCTGTTAGTCACATGTACTCTGCCAAATGCCAAATCATTTATATAATCAATAATGTATAGTTCCGGGGTGGACCTATAAAAATAGGTGGAACCCTAGATAGAATTGCACTGCCGTGATTTGGGCATCTGCCCCACAACTGTGCCCAGCGAAGTACACGCTGAATAAACTGCTTGGACGCTTGCTAAGAACTGGAGTGTTCTGTTTCCTTTGAACTAAACAACGCAGAGAGCTCATGCGCCTTACAATATGTTGGGTTATTTCTCAGCCATTTTCAATTTGACTTCCCTAGGTGCTTCACAACCCACCTGAAATTGGCTTGTGACCCACTTGTGGGGCACAACCCACAGTTTGGGAACTGCTGCTCTAGAATAATAGAAATGGAAAATAGCTTGGGCCATAACCCTGGCCATGTTTATAATGGCTTTACTCTGGGGTATCAACTAATGTCTGTAGTGGAAGTATATTCCCAAATATTTGAATTGTTTTGGCTGCTCCATTTTATTTCCACCAAAGTTCCAACTAAATGATTTCCATGATTTACCGAAGACCAAAATCTTCAATTTGCTATAGTTCAAATCCTGCTATAACCCCCTGCTACCTGGGCAAGAGGCACTTTTCCCAGTAGTGCTCCTCTTGTATTTAGGAGGAGGAGAGTAATTGTCCCTTTTCACCCCTGCACAATCTTTCTAGTGGCTGTTGCTGGTGGTCTGCCTTTTTTTTAGATTGTGAGTCCTTTTGGGACAGGGAGCCATTTAACTTTATTATTACTATTTGCCTGTAAACCGCTTTGTGAACTTTGTGTTGAAAAGCGGTATAGAAGTACCTGTTGATTGATTGATTATAAACTTTTTTGGGCCACTGCTTAACATGAGAAACAGACAGAAGAAAAAGGTGTAAGAGGGCAATCCTAACCTGGAGTTAGGCCAGCACAAGTTAGGCCAGCAAAGTTTGGCCAGCACAAGGGCCACTGTAAAGTACATCTGGACCACTCTCGAAGTCAGAGAGACCAGCACACAGACATGCGCCATCCTCCCTGAGTCTGAGAGTGATCCAATTGCACTTTACAGTGGCCCTTGGGACAGCCAAACTTTGCTGGCTAATCTGTGCTGACCTAACTCCAGGTTAGGAATGCACCCTAAGAGTAGTTTCTCACCACCTGGAAAGGGCACCCGTAAAGAGAGTGTGGGTGTATATAGATTAGAAAGAGGTGCTATATATGAAATTGTAAATCATGTCACTAGAGAAGCAGGGCCCTTTAAATTGACAGACACTAAAGGAGGGCACAACATTGTCTGTATTGCCACAGGTTGAAAGATGTTATTGCATAACAAGAAAAACTGACCAGAAAAACTAGAAAACAGTCTCCAGGCAAAAGAGTGCAATTGTCCTCCCAGACCTTCCCAGGGGCTACTCAGTTGGCTGGAAATCTTCAATCCTTGGTCTTCAGGAAAGATTTCTCCCTCCCCTGATCACACTCCTTTCTCCAGTCTACTTGGGTCCAAAAGGAGCCAACACCCAGCAACTCCATCCACCACAAGAATCAACAGAGAGAACATCACTCATTCATTTCTAAAAGGACATTTTCAATATCCCTTAAAACCCAAATCTCAGAGAGAAACTAGAGACCTCTCCTTTCTCATCTTGAATCCCAGGCACTAGTAGAAGAATGCCAAGATCCATTCACCTCCAGCATTTCAGGAAAATGTTGTTCACAGAAACACCTACCAGAGTCAAAACACTAAAGGGCACCTGTAAACTCCCTCCATCCAGGTGTATCTGACCCAGTGATGTCATCTGTCAGCGCCAACAACCGGAATGCACGGTTGAGTGGCAGCTCCCCACCCCCGTGCGGAGCCCGGCCACGCTTCCCTGCGCCTGGAATAGCTCCAAATCAAGTGCAGGGGAGGGCAGGTGGGCCAAAAAGCACGCGGCATCTGCCAAGCAGCGGCGCCCCGTCGCAGCCCGTCCTCGGAACAAGCGGTACGGCATTCCGGACCGTCCTGTCCAGATGACATCGCTGATCTGACCCCTGCCTTTGCCGTTGGTATTGAAATAATCCCTTTAGCCCCACCTCAAGCCTGAAAATGGCTGAGAAATAACCCAAGATATTGCTTCATGCTTAGGAAAGCAGTAGGTTCTGACATCACAGTGATAGCACTTCCAGCCATGATATCACTCCTGGTGGGTCACAGACAGATTGTCGTTCAAAAAAGTGGGTCCCAGTGCTAAAATGTTAACTGTTCTAGAGGGAACTCCTACATTCCAGCAGCACTAGAGATCTTTAATGCAAAAATTATTTCACAAGGTCTATATGGAGTCCCAATATAGATGTATGCTTTGAACTGCTCGGAAGAGGATTCAAACCTCATCTATATCTATATCTATAAAAATGAATGTGTGTGTGTGTGTGTATGTATGTATGTATGTTTGTACGTATGTTCCAGCATAGCTCTGGAATGCCTAGAGCGATTTACACCAAACTTGGTACACATATGCCTTGCGATCTGGAAAGAAATACTGTGGGGGTAAGATACGATCGAAAACGGTTGATAGTGTCAAATCCATAGCTTTTGGGGTCGCTGAGATGAACAGTGGCACTCCCGATGCCGTTTAAGTCCACGTTTGGCCCCCATCAGCATGGGGGGTGGGAAGGGGTGAAAAATAAAATGTCCAAAATGACCGACATTAGTGTCAAATCCATAGTTTTCAGGGTCACTAAGCTGATTGGTGACAGTCCCGATGACATTTAAGCCCAAGTGCATTGCCATCACATCGTCTTTTACTTACAGTGGGATCTCCAATTATTTTACTACGGAACCTCAACCCGCCCAAACTTTGCAACAGCAGAAGGCTGTGTGTCAAGAAGATGCTGGGTACTGTAATTGAAGCGACTATCTTAACAGGAAAGGGAAAGGATGAAGAAGTTTTTATCCCACGGATAACACTCATTCCGACGGATCTCCCTTTTAATTTTAAGAGATTGTAATTTCCAGTGAGACTTGCATTCTCGATCATGATCAACAAGTCACAGGGGCAGTCTACTAAGTACTGTGGAGTGGATTTGAGATTGCCATGTTTCTCCCATGGACAACTTTACGTTGCTTGCTCAAGTGTGGGTTCGCCCAAGATTTTATTTACTCTTGCTCCTGGAGGTGAAACTGAAAATGTTGTTTATAATCAAGTTCTGAGTTAAATTTATATTATAGTGAATTTGTAAAAGATTTTACTTTATAACTTTTATACTGTACTTATACTTTTAATTACCTGTAAATAAAATTACTTTGATTTTACACTATAGATAGAATTCATTCCTTTTCCTGTCTAATAGAAGCTTGGGCTACATAAATGGGGGAATTTAGTGTGTGTGTTGGTTGGTCTCCGGGTGTCAGTGAATTTCATTGTGTAATACAATGACAATAAATTAATAATAATAATAATAATAATAATAATAATAATAATAATAATAATAATAATAATAATAATAAAAAATACCTGGGCAACGCTGGGTAAGGACAAGCTAGTTCTTTCATAAAATACTCAGGCTGCTCGGTTGCATAACCTATGCTATGCTTTGTCTAGAATCTGGACAGTCTTGGATTCAGACCAAGATGTGGCTGAGATTCTTTAATTTCTGGATAAGAGTCTGTTAAATCTAGATAAGTGGTTCTTAACCTGGGACCCCCAAGGGTGTCACAAACCAATTTTTAGGGGGTTGTGAAGAGCTTGGAGCAGCCATCTTAAAAACTGGACACCACCATCCTGGAAGCTTCATTTTAGGAAGCAAGGCTAGGAAGAGGCTGCCCCATTAAACTGCTACTCCTCCAATGCTTGTGGCTGCGAGGGAAATTAGCTTTGCTATGGGCTCATCTTGGTATGGGCGTATGTGTGTGATGAAGGTCTCTTTCTGAGCGGGCATGTCACGCCTTCCATGTGCATGCCTCAGCACATGGGGAAGAGGAACGTAAATACTCTGAAGACTAAAATTTGGCTTTGCCACCTTGATCGGCAATGGTAAGAGAAGCCACAGTGCCTTCTGTGTAATGCTGTTCTCAGTGCTGAATCAATCACTGAACTTAAAAACTCAAATGTCACTTTGATGCAAAACATTCCGAGTATTCTAGAAAGGATGTGGAGTTCTTTCAGTTTTCAAAATACGATTTATTAAAAACAATTTCACTTCCTGCTTAATGACATCTTTTCCAGCCCTAGTTGTTAAGCAGGTCCCAACAGGTTGTAATACCTAAAAAGGGGTCACAGTGTAAAAAACATTGGGAATCACTAATCTAGATCAAGATAGTTTATCAACTTTTTTTTCTAGACCCTGGCTCCCCTCAGGGGACAATTCTTTCAATAGGCCTTGTATTAGATACTGTAGGTTTGTTTCCCAGGAACAAACACTGTGCAATAAAGCAGATATTGAACAGGAAGAGCTATGGAGTGCTGTTTGAAAAGATATGCTCACTGTTGTGCCTGCAGATCCCGCTCAAATACAGCCAACTGGCAGAATACTTCTATCTCTTAAAATGCCCGCAAGCGTGCAGGGCTTTTTCCTTGGTTCGGTGCAATCTTATGCCATTGGAGCAGCTCTACGGAAGATATAGAGGGATCCCATCCAAGGAGAGGTACAGCCCATGTACACTAGGCAGAGTGGAATCCCTCCAGCATATGCTTCTATACTGCCCGTTCTATAGATCTCCGAATGGAATTTTTAGTGCCGATTCTCATTAACATGAGGGGTTGGGAGGATTTAGGTAAACTCAGGTGCATACGTTTGGGTGTGGAGGCAGGAACAACAAAGGAAGTTGCAACATTTTAAAAGCAGGTTGTAAAGAGGTTCAGCACGAGTCAGGATGGAATTTTACTGTTAGGTTTTTCTTTGTGGTGTTTATTTATGCCAATAAAGGTTCTGCTTTCTAACATTATGGAGGAGGAGGATGATTGATAGAAGCTCAGAAAAGGGACTTTGCCCATTTTGTTCTTTCTTAATTATTCACACCTGACTGGGGTGAGTCATGGCCATTATGAAAGTTGTTCCTACTGCAGCATGAACTTTCTGATTCCACACTGCATTGCAAAGGAGATCTGGGCAGCCTGATCCACGGCTGTCCTAACACCAGTTCGGCTATTGCAGCCCCTGCGGTGGGTGTTGTAAATTATCCATAAAGCCCCAGCCCCAAGCAGTGTGGGGAGGGTAGTGGAAGGGCATGGGGGAGGCATTCCTGGGTGGAGAGAGGGTAGCATGGGGGGGGAGGCCCAGAAGGAGGAAAGGTACCAGTGGATGCCTCCTCTACCAAATCCTATTCTCTGGGTCAGGCTTGGAAGCCCTACATGGTGATTTTTGAGTCTGCATCGGGTAAATAGCTGTCCCCACCAATTATTTCCGGGTGCCATATATCGTGTGCAGCACCACTAACATCGGGCTTGCTGCAGCTGCTGCATGAGTAGGGGGGCCATAAGGAGGGGGGCTGTGCA
Source organism: Lerista edwardsae (assembly GCA_029204185.1). NCBI lineage: Eukaryota > Metazoa > Chordata > Lepidosauria > Squamata > Scincidae > Lerista > Lerista edwardsae. The sequence continues at coordinate 1,235,075 of JAJKFI010000075.1, read as the reverse complement.
AGCCCCCCACATTGGGCCTCACTGGTCCTGGGGGTGGTCCTGCATATAATAAACACATACACACACACACCACCTCCACCATACTGCCAATTAAATCACGGCAGGTTGTAACTGAAAATTTATTCATTTAACCATGACAGTCAACACACTGAATACAACACTCGTTCATTTCTAAAAGGACATTTTCAATATCCCTTAAAACCCAAATCTCAGAGAGAAACTAGAGACCTCTCCTTTCTCATCTTGAATCCCAGGCACTAGTAGAAGAATGCCAAGATCCACTCACCTCCAGCATTTCAGGACCATGTTGTTCACAGAAACACCTACCAGAGTCAAGAAACTAAAGAGCACCTGGAAACTCCCTCCATCCAGGTGTATCTGACCCTTACCTTTGCCGTTGGTATTGAAATCATCCCTTTAGCCCCGCCTCAAGCCTGTAGCCAGTAGCCTTCAAGCACCTGCTGTCCACCAGTTCTAAGCAGCCACAGATGCAGCAAATACTATGCAAATAGTTGCTATTATCAGCCAGTCTCACAAGTGTTGGGGGCTCAAACCCTTAAATGCTTTTGGAGGCCAGCCATTATATAAATCACCATTATAGATAGTTCTGGCTTGTTCCTTAAATGGCAAAGTCCCAGTCTGAGCTGTTATAGAAAGGCCTGGTCAAACTCCACAATTGGTTACAGAAAGTTTCTATTTTTTAACAAAAGCTTTTGTTTCCTTGTTGGTATAACCTCTGCCTTTATCCAAGTGTAGGGCCGGCCCTAGGAGTGGCAGGGACCCATACGTAGGGTTACCAGATACAAACTGGGACAGAGTTCCTGTACCTTTAACCATTGCATAGAAGTGGGAATTTGGGCAGGTGCAGCTTTTGAAACCCTTCCATGATGAGCTGCACCTGCCCAAATTCCCTCTTTTATACAATGGTTAAAGGTATAGGCACTCTGTCCCAGTTTGTATCTGGTAACCCTACCAATAAGCATTCCTGCAAGGCCCCCTCTCACCGAGAAAAGCACTTGTGGTGCTGTGGCAGCACCTGGAAATGGTTGGTGGTGATGATGACATTATAATCAGGTGGGGAAGGGCTGCTGATTGGAACACCTGTGCTGTGGGGCAGGACCGGCTCACACAGAAACCATTGACTCTTCCTTGTAGGTGAGAGACAGCAAGCAGCCTCTGGCTTGCCAGAGGTGCGAGCCAAAGGGCTCTTTGCCAGTGGCTCTTCACCTGATGGATCGAGGACCCAGGACATCTGTGGCTGATATCCACCCTGCTTGACACCCCGTGGATCAATAACTGCCAGCCACTTCCCTGCTTATTGTACGTTTTGGTGACAGGGAAGTTTGTCAACAAGGTCTAATGCCAGTCTTTTTAGTGAGTGGACATTGTGAGTGTGAGAGATCTTGGCCTGAGTGAGAGTCTTGGTGGGAGGGGGGCACAGAGGACCTCTGCCTCGGTGAGAGAGGGGTAGAGGCCGCAGTGACCCAAGCCTCGGTGGGAGGGGGTGAGGGTTGCTGCATCCATGGGTAGTAGTGAGTGTGTGTGTGTTTTTAGATGGTTTTTAGATTGTTTTAGTGGCTTGAAGGTTGACCCTGCCGGAGTGATGTGCCTAACACCTCAAGGGAGCTCAGGGGAGGGGAGCCACCATCAGTAGAGCTACGGGTTACAGAAGGTATGGCGGTGGGGGTTGGGCAGGCCGTTACAGGAGAAGGAGGGTTAGTCATAGACAGACCGTCCCTCTTTCTGGCCCTCCTCTCACCCCTCTGACCCTTGGCACTCTTGGCAACAGTCTCCCGAGTCTGAAACTGCTGCTTCTGAATGCCAGGTCGGTGAATAATAAGACCTGCCTACTGAAGACTTTTTTATTCAAACAAGCCTTCAATTGTTGACAGGCTGGCTGGCATTTTATATTTTTCATCTTGTATTTTAAAGGATCCACGGGGCTTGCTTGTTTTAAATTTTTAACTGTTTAAATATTGCTTTAACATTGTTTTAATTGTTGTGGTTTTTAAAGTGTTTTTTAATGTTGTAAGCCGCCTTGGGTGCCCATGGGGCAGAAAGGTGGGATAAAAATTAAACAAACAAACAAACAAATAATCCCTGCCAACTGCTTCCAGGAGGCCCATTTTGGGCAGTTTAGAGGCAGGGGCAGGTAGGAGGGCCTCAGATAAAGCTGCTCTGCTTGCCCCACAGACAGTCCATGGAGATCCTGGCTGCAGCAGGCAATATGCTCTCTGCCCTGGTGTGGGGGCCCCCAAAGTGTGGGTCCCAATGTGATGATAACATTGGCTTAATGCTGGCCCTGCCCAAGTGTACCCAAAATTTAGGATCACTCATAACCTACCCAGCACATAATCATGCTGATTCAGGAACCATAAATCAGGAACAGGGTGACTTACCCAAGCTGAGACATTTGAAGGGGACTTGCCCTGATTGGACCTTTGATCCATCTAGCTCAGGATGGTTTACACAGTGAGATAGTGATAATCTTTGAAGTATAGGAGCCCATTTTGAAGCCCTCTATATAGCCACAACCATGCCCCACTATTCAACAAACAGATCAACTTTTAATTTCTTCATTACAGAATTTTCAAATAGCAGAGAATAGAACGAAGGAGTAGTATCCACTTTCCATTTGGATGCCACCAACTCTGTTCGTAGTGCCTTTTTGAGAGGTTCCAATTTCAGGTAGTCCTCTATTTAATTACAAGTAGATTATCCCTTATCCAGACATCCAAAATCCAGACTATTCTGAAATCCAGAGTCTTTTGTACAAGACTTTTCAATTTTTCTGTAGTGTGAACACTAGAAGGTCTTGTGCTCATTCCTACATACAGGCTGTAACTTCTCTGCTCTCTGGCATGTGCCATTGTTGAAAAATGCCAGCAGACACCCAATAGCGTAAGTGAAAAGAGCAAGAGGAAGCATTTCTCATTATACTTATGCAATTATTCAGAAATCCAGACAAATCCAAAATCTGGACACCTTCCCGTCCCAAGCAGTCCGAATAAGGGATACTCAACTTGTACAGGTTACGTTCTGGAGGTCTCTACTTCCCTTGAAACATTATTTATTCATTTATGCAACAAACAAAATTGTGAACAACTTTTGTGACATTGTGAATAACAATGGGCTTTAGAGCAGCTTAGATGGGGGGCTGCATTTGTAATTATTGCATTTTACAACTTGCATTTTTCCAGAAGTTACAAATTGCATTAGTATTCGTTGCAGTACAGTTGTACAGTATAGTTGTACTCAGCAGTGCAGTGGCTCTTTACTTACCACTTCGGTGTCTCCAAAATACAGTGTGTCTCTTCTTCTCAAAAACACAGCATCTCTATCCCCCAAACCAGCGGCTCTCTCCTTTCCAAAAACTAGCACTATCGCCCCTGTGCAAAAATGTTGGAGTGGACAAATTGCACCTGTGCAAAAATGCAATGCAGTTGGATGTCCTTAAATTGGGAACTAACTCCTCAAGAGTGGTGGCACATAGATCCAGCTGCAACTATGAAGGGAAAATACTGATGTTGGGTGCCCTCTGCAGCAAGTAGTTTTTCATAGTAACTATGAAAACAAGGGGTAAAGCAGGGCCGGCCCATTCATGAGGCCAACTAAAGAGAGCGCCTCAGGCAGCAGATTGGTGTGGGGCAGCAGTGGTAGTGGGGTGTCTATCTTTGTCCACCAATTTGCTTCCATTGCTCCTTCCTGGATTGGAGAAGGAAGCAGGGGACAGAGAGGAAGAGGAAATGTGAAAATGGAATGGCGCTTGCATGGAAAAGTGTCTCTCACACGGGGAAAAGGTTTTGCCAAACCCGGATCTGTCCTGCAGGCCAGAGTTTGGAGATCCTTTTTTTGATCAATGTGTCCCACTTCAATGTACAGTAGGCTGCGCAAGGAATACAGCACACTCCACCTATTGACCCACCCTCTTCATAAAGTTTTCTGCAATCTGGAGAGATATCTTCTTTGCTTGGAAGCATCTGGAAGCAGTATTACTCACATATCCAACCCGTGGCAACTTTGTCTCAGCAACAGCATACAAATTGGATTGAAGCATTTAATAAATAGTTGCGCGGTGCATTTAGTTAAAAACAATCTCCAACTGAATCAATCAAATAGTATTTATATACAGCTTTTCAACAAAAAGTTCACAAAGTGGTTTAAAGGCAAATAATAAAGTTAAATGGCTCCCTGTCCCCAAAAGGCTCACAATCTTTTAAAAAAAAAAAAAAAGGCAGAACACCATCAGTGTTCTGGTTTGTGTCTGGTGAGGCCAAAAAGGTTAGATGACTGGAGGCGCCATCCCTGTTGAATTGATAGGAATTGAGTGAAGCCAGGGGGCGGGCTTAGTGGCCATGTTTGTGTGCCCCAGACAATCTTTATTCCAAGCATTTCAGATTGCTTTTCTGGTACTGTTTAGGACTGAATAATTTACTCCTGAAATAAAAACTTACGAAAATAACAGCATGTGATCGTGTAGAAACATCATTGGTAACCGTATTATGAGTTAATATGCGATTACAAGGTTAAATTCCGCATAATTATATTACTGAACGTACTGGACGAAATGCTACTTGCTATCTATTTAAACTCGGATTGCACTATTGTGACAGACTTATTTTTTGAAATCTACACTATTAAGAGTATTTTTTTAAACTTCTACACTCCCCCCCCCATAAAACAAATTCTGTTAATGTTCAGAATTTCGAAAATATTACAGTAGAAAATGGAAGGCGGGAAAAAGCATGTAAACGGGAAGGGGTGAAAAGGAGGGGGGAAATATTTTTTTTTTCCTTCTAAATCTAAACCATTAACAGTGGGTGTTTGAAAATGGTGACTAAGACTGCTAGGAACAACGAGAAATTTCACAGCTTCAAAAAAAATGCACTCCCTGAACTGTAGTTCTATTGAACCGATGTAATGTGAATACACGAACCTTTCCGTGGAAATTAAATCCCATTTTTCGTACAGCGATTCGCACACCCGTATGCAGAACACGCAGGCATGCTTAAAGACGTTGAAATTAACTTTTACACACGTGCAGGGAGATTTTTATTCGTGAATTCGCGGCAACCTCGTCCTTGCGGGAAACTTCTGAGTCAGCCATATTTGTGTGCCCCGGAAGCTTCAAGATACTGATGTCATGGCGACTCCAGTGTATTATACCTCCATGGGTGAGGCAGAACCACCCTCCCTGAGTTCTTTGAAGTGCCTCCATTGCTGTGGTCATGCAAACACTTACAACCCACTGGCTTTGAGCAGCTGAAGCTGACGGGTTATCGCAGGCTCACAGCCACTGCAGCAGCGGAGGCACTTTTCAAAGAACTACAGCAGGGCAATTCTGCCTCACCAGACACACCCTTACCGTACGTCACTGATATGGGGTGGTGGGCAAAACACTAAGTGTTGCAGGAGTCTGAGCTGCTGTGTAACATGGCCCCTCCCCCTCTGCATCAGCTCTCCAAGCAAATGGCTCTGGAGATGAGGGGGGAGGCACAGCGTTACACAGGAGCTCAGGCTCCTGCAAAAGTTTAGAGCACCACCCACCCTGCAGTAACACCACTGGCTGGGAGGATATCAAGGAATTGGAACTTGTCAGCTGACAGTGAGAAGCTGCATCTAATGGACAAGAACATTCTGAGGCTGTTAGTTGGGGAAGTGGAGTCAGAATCACAAGAGAAAGTAAAGAAATCTCTAGAAACAGGGACTGTCCATATATTGTGATTTACCCTGAAGAATGTGAGTGAATGTTATGTTAGTTGTTAACAGGAAATTCAGAGAGGTTACTGTGAGCAACACTTCAGATTATTCAGAATGATGAAATGGTTAGAGACTGACCCACTGAGAGCTCATGGGTAGTCAGTCCAATCCTAAACTGCGAAGGGGGAGGCAGGCCGGCTGTCTGCACTGCACCTTGAGCAAGGCAGGAGACAGCTGGAGCTCAGCACAGGGCAAGGGGACATTTGTCACCTTGCTCTGACGTAAGCCCCGTGCAGCCCTAGGGGGTTGCTCAGACCTGCACCTACTAAACAGCAGGGGCAAGTCCAAGTGCCTGGATTGTGTGGCTCAGGGACGGGGGCATTAGGATCGGGCCAGATCCAGACTCCTCCCCTCTCCCTGGTCCTGCCTGCCCATGTCCTCCCTCCCCCTGCCATGTTCATGCCTCCCCTCCACCCTTCAAAGCCCCAACATTGTTGAACTTGGCCGGTGTGGTGATGACTTACCAGCGCTTCACACTGCCATACATGGGCTGCTGCCTGCGTCAGCCCAGTCCCCGATTTCTCGGTGCAAACGTGCCTTACTGCACGTTTGCAACTGCTTTGGCCCGACACAAGCAACGTGTGTCAGCCAAAGCGCACCCGTGGATTGTGGCCTCAGTTGATCAGTTCCACATGAAATGGGAGCAAATCAAGCCTGGATAGGCGATTTCTCTAGGTCTCTGTTTCTTTAAAGGTGAGGCCAGACTCACAAGATTGAGAAGTCCGTTTTTCCCGGCGTGCGTTCCCCGTTCCTGCTGAAGTGAAGTCCGCAAACCCTCCTGGTCTCCCGATTCCCTCCACGGGTCCCCATGCTATAGCTTACCCAAAGTTTAATGTCGACGAAAAAGAATGCCAGCTGGACTTTGAAGTTGCAGAAAGAGAAATACATTTTGCTCACGTGTAGGACATCAGTAAAATGGACACAAATGCAGTACATCTCCAAGGAGACCACAGAACTTGTGCAATTTGTACATTTTGGCTTGATTAGTTATACAGTTGAACATGCAAATGTGGAATTGGCAACAACAAATAATAACATTGCTAACTTGCTATTGGCAATTTTGATTATGTGAGACATTTGATTGGTGGTCTTTCTTTGCTGCTGCTCCCCCTCCCCGCCAGTGTGACCCGAACCAAGGGTCAGGGAGGAGTGATTACAAAGCAAACATAGGTACATTTAGATTAAGACAAGATTACAATAGGGCTGGCACATTCAAACACAAAAGCGGAAAGGAGACATCTAGACCAGACAGATTTAGCCAAAAGTGCTTGACACAACAGTTATCAATGTGGTAAGTACTTTAAGAGTGAGAATCTTTCCCCTCCCCACCTTGATTCAATCACCTTGCTAAAATGCTACTCTGAAGTGCCCAGAAGGGAGTTTGCATTTGAATAGTGCAATAGTGGTGATAAGATTGACAATGGATACTCTAATGCTCTAGTCCTTTCTGTTGTTGTTTTAAACTTTGGTGGGGAAACTTTTGGCTCAATCCAAAGAAGACTTTTCCAGAGTATTTTAGCTTCTGGGCAGATTAGAATAGATTTAGGCTAAAATGGTCTTTACAATGCTCCTTTTTGTCAGATATCAGATTTGCATTACAAGACCCTGAGGGAGGGAGACATTTGAATGTCTCTTGGCAATTCTTAATGGTCTGTGCTATCTTTTGAGGATCACCTCTGTGACCTCTTTGCAGGGAAGCAGCTCAACCAAAATGGAGTCAGACCTGTACATGTTTAAGGGAAGGAGAGGGTGTTCTCAGCACTGCCCTCCCCTCAATGGGGTTTATACTTGTTCCCATCACATCCTGATCTTACCCCTTTACCTTTACAGGTCTTGTATTATGTGCATCTGATTAGACCATCTGACCATTATGAGCATGGATAGCAATCACCAATATTACCTATAGGCCAACATAACCACAATGGGGTACAGAGCACCATCAAGGAGGTGCTCAACAGTTTGACTTCAGCCAAAAGTGTTTTCCCACCAGGAGTTGCTGCTTCTACTGTTGCTAGAACCTCTATTATTTGCTGGAGAGTTGAAAGTGGTTAGTGGGAGCTCGGGGTGTCTTGGCTGGGCGCTCATAGCCAGGTGAAAGGAGCTTGGTGGTTTCAGCTTGGCTGGGGAGCCAGGAGGAAGCACGGCAGTTTCTGAGGGAAATGAAGGGGGGGCCCCTCCTACATCATACAAAAGTTGAGTTTGTATACAGTACAAGCTGTGTAACTATGCCTGCAGCTTTTGTTGTATTAAAAACAAGGTAACTCCAGGCGTTGTTACACAGGTTGTACTACAGCTGTTGTACAGCTTGTACGCTAACAAGGAGGTTAATTAGATATTAAAAAAGAAAAGCAACCAACAAGTTCTAACTAACTAACAAGTTACAGACAACAAATTATACCCTTTGTATATATGCCCTGGTGTACCTCTACTCACATGCTGTCGCTTTTCCACATTGGTTATTGTCACATATTCGTAATGATGTTGGTTCTAACCATCAGGGAAGAGAGCACATTTTGACAAGGTATCTCATTCTTTCGTCTATACTGGCTGAAAGGTGATATTGAAAGATCTAAGAATAGAAGGATTTCTTAATGGCTTCTCTGTTCTGAATCTCTCTGATACTACTTTAGGCTATTTTAGGAAGTTGTCTCTTGCCAAACAGGAGAGTCATCTGAACCCTGATGCTCTGGACCAGATTAAATGTTTCACAGCCTTTTCCCTCATGCACATCTTCATAATCCCACCAGGTGAGGCATGGTGGTGGTGAGATACTTCTCTTCTGCGCTGTGATGGGCTCCCCACTTTCCTGAGCATGAAAAGATTTGATGGCAAATCTCAGTTTCCTTTGGAGGAGAGAACACTGACGATTTGGTGGCATTTCAGTTATATTTGCTCTGTCCACAAATCCTCAATGCAGTGGCATAGCTATGTCACTTGACACCCGGGGCCCATAATATTTTGACCCCCCCATACAACAATGTTTTCACAGTAATAGTCATGTCATGAAATTATTATTATTATTATTATTATTATTGCCAGAAAATAAATGCAGTGAAAACGCACCCCCCAAGCAGTTGGGGAATGCCATTGCCCTTCCCTGATATTGCTCCCCTGCACATAAGGACATACTACCCCGTATCTGGAGATTCAATGTATCCATCATGGTTAATACGCGATAACATAGTTAATAACTGATAGACTATAAACCACCAAGAATGTTTAGAATCCATTTTTAAAGTAATCTAAATCAGTGATCAACAACATCCAAACTCCACCCACCCACCCCAAAAAACCACTTCTGGCTCAGGGCTGCCATTTAGTTTACAGTTTCATTTCTTCTTTTTGCCACAAAATTTGAATTCTGCCAGTACACCTTGTGGCAAAGAGTTCCACAGATTAATCATGCACTGTGATCAATCAATCAATCAATCAATCATTCTTTATTGCAGTCAAAGACCAGAAATATCCAGTATCTATCACAAAGACAATGGTTAGGGAAAACATAAAACCATAGTATAAGCTAACAAATGTAGAAGTAAATAGACATACTGGATCTTATTGAAAACTAAGTCATGAGTAAAACTAGGGAGCTACTAAGAATCTTAAAATAACGGACATTAAACATACACATAACCAAGAACATAAGAACATAAGAACATAAGAAGAGCCCTGCTGGATCAGGCCAAAGGCCCATCTAGTCCAGCTTCCTGTATCTCACAGCGGCCCACCAGGTGCCCCAGGAAGGCATGAGACTACAAGATGCTTGCATCCTGTTGCCACTCCCTTGCACCTGGTACCAGTAGCCCACCACCTTTGTAAGGAGGTTGCACAATCCATCATTGCCTATAGCCCACGATGGACCTTTCCTCCAGAAATCTGTCCAATCCCCTCTTGAAGGCATCAAGACCAGATGCCATCACCACCTCCTGTGGCAAGGAGTTCCACAGATTAACTACCCGCTGGGTAAAAAAGTACTTCCTTTTATCTGTTTTAACTCTCCCAACCCTCAGTTTTAGCGGATGCCCCCTGGTCCTGGTGTTTTGAGAGAGGGAAAAGAACATCCCTCTATCAACTCTATCCCTTCCATGCATAATTTTGTATGTCTCAATCATGTCCCCCCTCAGGCGCCTTTTTTCTAGGCTGAAGAGCCCCAAACGCTGCCGTCTTTCTTCATAAGGGAAGTGCCCCAGCCCCGTAATCATTTTTGTCGCTCTCTTCTGCACCTTTTCCAACTCCACTATGTCCTTTTTAAGATGCGGCGACCAGAACTGGACACAATATTCCAGGTGTGGCCTTACCATTGATTTGTACAATGGCATGATAATATTGGCTGTTTTATTCTCAACCCCTTTTTTAATGACCCCAAGCATGGAATTGGCCTTCTTAATTGCTGACGCACACTGGGTCGATACCTTCATTGAATTGTCCACCAGCACCCCAAGATCTCTCTCCTGAGCTGTCACAGACAGCTCAGAACCCATTAGCCTATAGGTGAAGTTTTGGTTTTTTGCCCCAACGTGCATCACTTTACATTTGTCTACGTTGAAACGCATCTGCCATTTGGCTGCCCATTCCTCCAACTTGGAGAGATCATTCTGGAGCTCTTCACAATCCTTTCTGGTTTTTACCACCCGGAAAAGTTTTGTGTCATCTGCAAACTTAGCCACCTCGCTGCTTATCCCTGTCTCCAGGTCATTTATGAATAAGTTGAAAAGCACGGGCCCCAAGACAGATCCCTGGGGCACTCCACTTTTCACCTCTCTCCATTGTGAAAATTGCCCATTGACCCCCACTCTCTGTTTCCTGGCCCTCAACCAATTCTGGATCCATAAGAGGACCTGCCCTCTTATTCCCTGACTGTGAAGTTTCTTCAGCAGTCTTTGGTGGGGGACCTTGTCAAATGCCTTCTGAAAATCTAGGTATATGATATCCACAGGTTCACCCACATCCACGTGCCTGTTGACCTTTTCAAAGAATTCCAAAAGGTTTGTGAGGCAAGACCTACCCTTACAGAAGCCATGCTGACTTTCCTTTAGCAGTACTTGTTCCTCTACGTGTTTTAGGATTTTATCTTTGATGAGGCTTTCCACCATCTTACCCGGAACAGACGTTAGGCTGACCGGCCTGTAGTTTACAGGGTCCCCCCTTCTCCCTTTTTTAAAGATTGGCGTGACATTGGCTATCCTCCAATCCTCTGGCACCGTGGCCGTTTGAAGGGACAAGTTGCATACTCTAGTTAAGAGGTCAGCAACTTCATTCTTTAGTTCCTTAATTACTCTTGGGTGTATACCATCTGGGCCTGGTGACTTATTTAAATGTAGTTTATCAATTTGATCTAAAACATCTTCTTTATTAACCAGTATCTGATTTAATTCCTTCATTAGGAAGGGCTGTTCGGGCTGCGGTATCTGCCCAAGTTCTTCTGCTGTGAAGACAGATGCAAAGAATTCATTCAATTTCTCTGCAATCTCCAAGTCCCCTTTTATCTCATCTTTCCCTCCCTCACCATCCAGCGGGCCAACCGCCTCTCTGGCAGGTTTCCTGCTTCTAACATATTTGAAGAAGCTTTTATTATTCCCTACCTATTATAACCAAGGAACTACCTGGGAAGAAAAAGCCAATTAATGGAATAACAGATTGGTCAAGAGAAACTGGAAAGGGTCTACACAAAAAGTATGGAAGAAATCAGCATAAAATCATAACAAATGGTTATAATATATAAGACATAACCATTATGTCTCGATTCAGCACCAATAGAGGCCCGTCAACTCAGTGAAGATAAATTAATTTGCCAGTATTATTGAATACCTCTGCCGGCTGGTCTAACAAATCTCATAATTCTGAATTTCTTAATCTTATAAAGGGAGCAGACATTATCTGTATGCAGGAAACCTGGTCCAAGGAACCGATAACTGTGACGGACTTCCAAACATTTTCCGTACCGGCTTTTAGAAGGAAGAGATTCGGTTGTTTTCAGGCCGGCCTGTCCACATTGATTAGGTCCACTTTGAAAGCTGAGCTGATCGAGACTAGCCAGGATTTTAGCAGTATATTAGTGGTTCGCCTATATATTAATACCTGTATTCTTCTTTTCAATATGTATTTTCCTCTGTGTCCTGACAGGTCACAACAGGCTCAAATGTGGAATCAGTTATCTAACTTGACAGAAAGATCGGAAGATAACTATCCCCAAGATTATATAATTATGGGAGCTGATTTAAACTCAAGGGTAGGAAATGGACTGGAGGTATTTAACAAAATCCTGAAAGGCGGAAGTATATCTACCCTCCCCTATTATTGCAGTAACCCTAGGCACTCTAAAGACTGTTGTGTGAATGAGGCAGATGTCCATTTGGCTAATTTTAGTATTTTACACAATATTTCCTGGCTTAACGGCCTGAGTATCTTTAAAAAGGCCTCGGAGTTTACGTATGTATCTACACAGGGCTGTAGTGTCATCGATTATATCTTAATCAGTTTGGATCTCCTCCCTTTAATAAGTCATTTTGAAATTGGTGATCTCAAACTCAGCGACCACCTACCATTGCATCTTTATTTGGACTTTATTTTTCCATCACATCTCCGACCCCTCCTTGTTTGGGGACAGCCTGGTCTAGTAAATTTAATTGGAATAAGTCCTCTTTGTCTAAAATACACCAGTTATTGGAGTCTCCACCCATTTCAGTTCTTAAGTCAATAATACATGAGGAGACCAACCCCCATCTGATTATAGAAGCTTATGAGGCTTTAACTGATGCAATTGTAACCACTCTTGCACCGCCTCTGTCTGAGCCCCCTGCAGGAAGCTCCTAGCTGGTTTGATAAAGAGTGCAGGGATCTAAAAGCTCAATCTAGAGCCCTGTTTAGAAAGTTCAGAATATCTAATTCCCAGGCTACTCTGAGAGACTATTTTGTTCTCCAATCTCTAAAGTGAGATCACTTCTTTAAAGTATTAATAATAAGGAAGCTATACACCAAATGGCGCAATGGGATAAGCTATGGTTAGCCTCCTCCCACTCCAATTCTAGATCTTTTTGGAATATTGTGGCAAGGGCTTTCAGAAATAAACATCTTGACCCGACAACAGTCCCTTTGCACTGTTGGAAACCTTATTTTACCCAACTTTTTTATGATAGTTCATTTGCCTCTGATTCGGAGGCAAATGATTTCTCAGCTTTTTGCCCAAATTGGCCTTCTGTTTCCGTGGAGGAGATACAACATTTAATCCCAACATTGAACATCGCCTGGAGCGATGCACACCAAACTTGGCACGCGCGTGCCTTGCGGCCTGCCGACAAACACTCCGGGGGTCAGGCCCCCCAGCGCCCCTGGGGAGGGGGGTGCCCTGGGCCCCCCGCGTGAAAACAGTTGAGAATGGACAAAATAGTCATCGGTTCTGTAGTTTCTGGGGTCACCGAGGCAAGCGGTGATGCTCCCGACACTGTGGGAGTTCGGATTCGCCCCCCCCCTCAACGTGGGGGACAGGAAGGGGTGCGAAACGAGACGTCCGCCATGCCCCACTGCGACGCCTGGAGCGATTGGTGCCAGACTCGGCATGTGTATGCCTTGCGGCCTGGTGACAAACACTGTGGGGGTCAGGCCCCCCCAGCGCCCCCGGGGGTGGGGGTGCGCAGGGGGCCCCATGTGAAAATGGTCAAAAACGGCCAAAATCAGCATAGAGTCCGTAGTTTCCGGGGTCGCCGAGGTGAGCGGCGACACTCCTGTCGCCGTTGGAGTCTGGGTTCGGCCCGTCGGCGTGGGGGGCGAGAAGGGGTGCAAAACTCGTAAACTCTGGAAGACCATTTTGTTACCCGGGCAACGCCGGGTAACAAAAAGCTAGTTTGGAATATTTCCTGATTCTTGGCGGAAAGCAACTATTGTACCAATATATAAAAAAGGTGATCGAAGAGCCCCAGAGAATTATAGACCAATTAGTTTACTGTCTGTGGTCGGTAAACTTTATACGAAATATCTATTGGCCCACCTTAATAAGTGGATTGATCAGGAAGAGATTCTGGGTGTAGAGCAAATTGGCTTCAGACAGGGCAACGCGACAACCAACCATTGTATCGTTCTATCCCATTTGATTAACAAGTATACTGTCTGATCCAAATCCAAACTTTATGCTGCCTTTTTGGGTCTAAAAGCAGCATTCGACAGTATAGATAGGAATCTCCTTTGGGAAAAATTAAGAATTATGGGAATAGATTCCAATCTCTTGTTATTAATCAGGCGCCTTTACTCTAAAACATCCTGTCGAGTTAGGAGCTCACGGGATGGTCTCTTGTTGGAGATTTTTACCAACAAGGGAGTGAAGCAAGGTTGCCTTTTGGCACCTACCTTGTTCAACCTTTTTTTAAACGACCTGGCCCCGGCAATGGCAGAGATTGATGGACACCCGCCTAAATTGGGGGACTGTAAGATCTCTATATTACTGTATGCAGATGACATGGTTATTTTGTCGAGAACGCGTCTTGGTCTTAAGAGGCTAGTTAATAAATGCCTGGATTATTTTTCTAGGAATAACCTCCAGCTAAATTTCCAAAAATCCAAGATTGTAGTCTTTGCTAGATCATGGAAACCCCAGAAATGGGTGTTTAGTGGCCAAAGTATTCAACAGGTGAAAACCTTCAAATACCTGGGAATATTATTCTTGCACAACCATTCTTTGATAGCTCATCGGAAAATGGTGCAAGAGGCAGCAAACATCTCCTCCCGGGCAATATTAAGATTTTTCTACAAAGAAGGAGGTTCATTTGTTCCGGCTGCTCTCAAGGTGTTTAAAGCCGAAGTGCTTTCCCAACTACTCTATGGCATACCACTCTGGATAAAAGCTTATAATCATTCATTGGAAAAAAATCCAGGCAATGTTCCTGAGAGAAATTCTAGCTCTTCCAAATTCCGTGCCATACTCGGCTTTGTGCCTTGAGCTAGGCCAGATGAAAATTGAGACACTGGCCTGGTTGAGAACCCTGAAATTTTGGCTGAAACTGTATTTTAACAACTCCCGAAATGGCTTATTATATCAGGTTAAAAAGGATTCCTTTTCTCCATCTGCTATATGGGAAGAAAAAATCATCCAGATGGGGTTAAGTGTAGATCACCTTGGAGCAGTCCCTCTTGCAGCGGCATACTGCCTGATCAAGCAGAGATTACTAGACATCCAGGCTCAAGAGCTCCTGAGTGCAGTACATAGTCTTTGCCCCCCCCCCCGATTTGGCAAATGCCCGTTATAATGGGCAAAGTTCCGAATTATCTTTTAGTGTTAGTAAACTGTAACGAAAGGCGGGCTTTTACTTTAGCCCGCTGTAATGTTATGCCTTCTGCAGTGCTTTGGGGTAGGTTCAGAGGGATTCCCTACAGGGATCGAATCTGTCCATCTGCTTCAGGCAAGATTGAAACCTTGGCTCACCAGCTCCTCCATTGCCCTTTACACGAAGAGGCCCGCTTAAAGCATATTGACGCATATATTCCCAGGGGACATCATATTCCAGATTTGGAATTGGTTAAGACCATTTCTTCTGTCACCCAATCCGGAATTTATAAAACAACTGGCTGCCTTTGTATATAGTATCGTGATATCAAACAATAGTAGAACGTATATAGAAGAGTGTTCTTAGGGTTTAGGGTGTTAAGAGTGTTTTTAACCATTATATTAAACTGATGAATTTTATATTAAAATTAATAGAGCAGCTAGTCATGGAGCGGACCAGAGGACAGGCGACTCTGGATTTAATATTGTGTGGTACTCGGGACCTAGTTAGGGATGTAAGTGTTACTGAGCCATTGGGGAACAGTGACCATGCTGCGATTGGTTTTGCCATGCATGTCCAGGAAAGAGTGCAGAGCAAATCTGACACAAGAACCCTTGACTTTCGAAGGGCAGATTTCCCTCGGATGAGGAGGCTAGTTAGAAAGAAATTGAAAGGGAAGGTAAAAAGAGTCCAATCCCTCCAGGCTGCATGGAGGCTGTTTAAAAAAACAGTAGTAGAGGCCCAGTGGAAGTGTATACTGCAAAGAAAGAAGGGCTTGATAAGGTCCAGGAGGGTGCCTGCATGGCTGACAAACGAAGTTAGGGAAGCTGTAAAGAGCAAGGAAGCTTCTTTCCGTAAATGGAAGTCTTGCCCCAGTGGGGAGAATAAAAAATAACATAAACGCTGGCAAAAGACAAGTAAGAAGGTGATACGGGAGGCCAAGAAAGCGTTTGAGGAATTCATGGCTAGCAACATAAAGGGGAATAATAAAAGCTTCTTCAAATATTAGCTGGGGGCCGGGCCGGCTAACTCAGGCACCATTTGGTTCTCTTCCCTGCAGGTCAGTCACCAGCTTAAGCCTTTGGCTTTGCCAGGGCTCCCTTAAGATCGAGGCTGTTTGGGCTGTTGTGGGTGGAGAAGAGCCACTGATTGAGACACCTGTGCTGGGGGCCGGGCCGGCTAACTCAGGCACCATTTGGTTCTCTTCCCTGCAGGTCAGTCACCAGCTTAAGCCTTTGGCTTTGCCAGAGGCGCGAGCCGAAGGGCAAGAGCCAAAGGGCTCTTTGCCCGTGGCTCTTCGCCGGTGGACGGAGCCTGGAGCCCGGAACATCTGTTGATGCTGCTGCCTGTTACCTTTTTGTCCATCTTCCTGTGGATCACCAAGTTCCAGCCATGCCTTACTTTTAGTGTTTAGCCGCCTGTCAACAAGCCAACACCAGCCTTTTAACTGAGTGAGTGATAGTGTGATTGTGACTTCCTGGCTGGAGTGAGAGTCCGGCCAGGAGAGTGAACGGTAGGGACGGAGTGAGGCCTTTGCCTTGGTGAGAGAGAGGCAGAGGCCTGCAGCAGCCCAAGCCTCAGTGTGAGGGGGGTGAGGGCTGCTGCGCGGGTTGTTGGTGGGGAGTGTGTGTGTGTGTGTGTGTGTCTGTGTTTTAGTTTTTGTATTTGTGCTGTTGTGGTTGGCTTGCAGGTCGCTCCCGCCGGAATTATGTGCTTGACGCCTCGAGGGGGCTCAGGGGAGGGGAGGGGGACCACCATCAGCAGAGTTACGGGTTACGGAAGGTATGGCAGTGGGGGTTGGGCCGGCCATTACAGGAGAAGGAGGGTCAGTCGTAGACAGACTGTCCCTCTTTCTGGCCCTCCCCTCATCCCTCTGACCCTTGGAAATCCTGGCAACAGTCCCCTGAGTCTGAAGCTGCTGCTTCTGAATGCCAGGTCGGTGAATAATAAGATCTCTCTAATCCATGATTTAATCTTGGAGGAGAAAGCCGACCTGGTATGTATCACGGAGACCTGGCTGGATGAGCTGGGAGGGGTCAATCTTTCCCAGATTTGTCCGCCAGGTTTCCGGGTACTTCAGCAGCCACGACTACAGGGGCGGGGAGGTGGGGTTGCGATGGTCTATCGAGATTCCATCCGTCTCACCAGATACCCTGTTCAGCAATCCACTGGGTTTGAGTGCCTTCGCGTTGTGTTGGAGGGGCGAGACAGAACAGGGATTCTGTTGGTGTACCGCCCGCCTTGCTGCCCAGCAGTTTCCCTGCCTGAGTTGACGGAGTTGGTCTCGAGCATGGTGTTGGAGTCCCCCCGCCTATTGGTGTTGGGGGACTTTAATGTCCATGCCGAGGCCCCGGGAACAGCTGCGGCTCAGGATTTCATGGCCTCCATGGCAACCATGGGTCTGTCTCAAAGAATATCTGCCCGGACGCATGATGCGGGACACACGCTGGACCTGGTGTTTACTGCGGGGCAGGTTGATGGTGATCTGGATGTGGAGGAGATTAAGATCACTCCTTTGTCATGGACAGATCACTGTCTGGTGGGATTTAGGCTCGTTGCAACTTCTCACCTCTGCAATGGCGGGGGATCGCACTTTATGATCCGCCCTCGGAGGCTGATGGATCCAAATGGATTCCTGAGGGCTCTGGGGGATTTTCCTGTTGCCAGAGTTGGAGATTCATCTGGTGCCCTGGTCGACCTCTGGAATACGGAGATGTCCAGGGCCCTGGATGAGATCGCTCCTGAGCGTCTCCTGTCCAGTCGCAGAATCAGAGCGGCTCCTTGGTTCTCTGAGGAGCTGCGAATGATGAAGCGGCAGGGCAGACGACTAGAGCGTCGGTGGCGAAAAACTCGTGCCGAATCTGACCGGACACGGGCTAGGGCCCAGTTAAAAGCTTACTCTAGGGCAGTGGTGGCGGCCAAGAGGGCACACTTCTCTGCCACCATTGCGTCTGCAGAGAACCGTCCGGCTGAGCTCTTCCGTGTGGTCCGTAGTCTTTTACATCTCGCCCCCCCTACTGGTGGGGAGGAGCACACGGAGGCTCGCTGTGACGAGTTCGCAAAACATTTTGCAGACAAGGTCGATCAGATTCGGCATGACTTGGACGCTGCTGTGGGCATATCTAGTGATGTCCCTGGGGAACCTGTCTATCCTACCATTTGGGATTCTTTTCAGCTTGTAGAGCCTGAGGATGTGGACAGGATTCTCTGGAGTGTGAGACCTGCTGCTTGCCCGCTCGACCCTTGCCCGGCATGGCTAATTAGAGCTGCCCGGGGAGGGCTGGCCGAGTGGACGGGGAGGGTGGTGAATTCATCTCTGAGGGAGGGGGTGCTCCCGCCTGCTTTGAAGCAGGCGATGGTTCGCCCCCTTCTGAAGAAGCCCTCCCTGGATCCCACAAATTTAAACAACTTCCGGCCAGTCTCAAATATCCCATTTCTGGGCAAGGTGATTGAGCGGGTGGTGGCGTCCCAGCTTCAGAGGGTACTGGAGGAAACGGATTATCTGGACCCATTCCAATCTGGCTTCAGGCCGGTGTTCGGGACGGAGACTGCCTTGGTCGCCTTGGTGGATGACCTTCGCCGGGGGATGGACAGGGGAAGTGCGACCCTGTTAGTCCTGCTGGACCTCTCGGCGGCTTTCGACACCATCGACCATGGTGTCCTTCTGGGTCGGCTGGCCGGGCTGGGGCTTGGCGGCACTGTTTTGAAGTGGTTCCGCTCCTTCCTGGCTGACAGATCCCAGAAGGTGGTGCTGGGGGATGCTTGTTCGGCACCCCGACCTCTTAGGTTTGGGGTGCCGCAAGGTTCCATCTTATCCCCCATGCTGTTTAACATCTACATGAAACCGCTGGGAGAGGTCATCCGGGGGTTTGGAGTGGGGTGCCATCAATATGCTGATGACACCCAACTTTATCTCTCCTTTCCCCCTGATTCTGAGGAGGCGGTTGAGGTTCTGGATCGCTGTCTGGAGGCAGTTGGGGGCTGGATGTGGGCGAACAAGCTGAAATTAAATCCGGATAAGACAGAGGTGCTTTCGGTTCGGAAATCCACAGCTCGGGTATTGGACTATCGTCCTGCTCTGAATGGGGTTGCACTTCCTCTGAAGGAGCAGGTTCGCAGCTTGGGGGTTCTCCTGGATCCACAGCTACACCTGGAGTCCCAGGTGGCGGCGGTGGCCAGGGGAGCCTTTGCTCAGCTTCGGCTGATTCGCCAGCTGCGGCCGTACCTGAGCTGTGCGGACCTGGCCACAGTAACCCATGCCCTAGTGACATCTAGATTAGATTATTGCAATGCGCTCTACGTGGGGCTGCCTTTGAAGACGGTCCGGAAATTACAACTAGTACAGAACGCGGCAGCTCGGGTGGTTGCTGGGGCACGTCGGTTTGACTCTGTCGAGCCGTTGCTCCGGCGGCTACACTGGCTGCCGGTTCTGTTCCGGGCCCAATTCAAGGTGCTAGTTTTGACTTTTAAAGCCCTTTACGGCTTGGGTCCGGGGTATTTGAGGGACCGCCTCCTTCCATATAATCCTACCCGTACTCTGAGATCATCTGGGGGGGCCCTTTTGACTGTGCCGCCACCAGGAGAAGTGAGAGGGGCGGCGGCCAGGAAGAGGGCCTTTTCGGTGGTGGCCCCCCAACTTTGGAATACCCTCCCCTTCGAATTGAGAACAGCCCCCTCTTTGTTAACTTTTCGGCGGGGGTTGAAGACCTTTTTATTTCAAAAAGCTTTTTAACTGTTGACAGGTTGGCTGGTTGGCTGGCTGGTTATACTTTTATATTTTATGATCCACATGGCTTGTTTTAAACTTTGTTGTTTAATTTTTTTGTTTTATTGTATTTTAATATTGTTTAAATTGTTTTTAATGTTGTTTTTATATTTTTTATTGTTGTAAATGCCGCCTTGAGTGCCTTGGGCAATAGGCGGGGTATAAATTCAATAAATAATAATAATAATAATAATAATAATAAATATGTTAGAAGCAGGAAACCTGCCAGAGAGGTGGTTGGCCCACTGGGTAGTGAGGGAGGGAAAGAGGAGATAAAAGGGGATTTGGAGATCACAGAGAAATTAAATGAATTCTTTGCGTCTGTCTTCATGGCAGAAGAACTTGGGCAGATAGCACAGCCCAAACAGCCCTTCCTAACTAAGGAATTAAAGCAGATAATGGTTAATGTTTTAGATCAAATTGATAGATTACATATAATATAAATAAGTCACCAGGACCAGATGGTATACACCCAAGCGTTATTAAGGAACTAAAGAATGAAGTTGCTGACCTCTTAACTAGAGTATGCAACTTGTCCCTTCAAACAGCCGCAGTGCCAGAGGATTGGAGGATAGCCAATGTCACGCCAATCTTTTAAAAAGGGAGAAGGGGGGACCCTGGAAACTACAGGCCGGTCAGCCTAATGTCTGTTCTGGGTAAGATGGTGGAAAGCCTCATCAAAGATAAAATCCTAATATAAAACACGTAGAGGAACAAGTGTTGCTGAAGGAAAGTCAGCATGGCTTCTGTAAGGGTACGTCTTGCCTCACGAACCTTTTGGAATTCTTTGAAAAGATCAACAGGCACGTGGATGTGGGTGAACCTGGGGATATCATATAACTGGATTTTCAGAAGGCATCTGACACAGTCCCCCACCAAAGGCTGCTGAAGAAACTTCACAGTCAGGGAATAAGAGGGCAGGTTCTCTTATGGATTCAGAATTGGTTGAGGGCCAGGAAACAGAGAGTGGGGGTCAATGGGCAATTTTCACAATGGAGAGAGGTGAAAAGTGGAGTGCCCCAGGGGTCTGTCTTGGGTCCCATGCTTTTCAACTTATTCATAAATGACCTGGAGACAGGGATAAGCAGCGAGGTGGCCAAGTTTGCAGATGACACAAAACTTTTCCGGGTGGTGAAGACCAGAGGGGATTGCGAAGAGCTCCAGAAGGATCTCTCCAAGTTGGGGGAATGGGCAGCCAAATGGCAGATGCGTTTCAACATAGACAAATGTAAAGTGCACATTGGGGCAAAAAAACAAAACTTCACCTATAGGCTAATGGGTTCTGAGCTGTCTGTGACAGCTCAGGAGAGAGATCTCGGGGTGCTGGTGGACAATTCAATGAAGGTATCGACCCAGTGTGCAGCAGCAATTAAGAAGACCAATTCCATGCTTGGCGTAATTAAAAAAGGGGTTGAGAATAAAACAGCCAATATTATCATGCTATTGTACAAATCGATGGTAAGGCCGCACCTGGAATATTGTGTCCAGTTCTGGTCGCCGTATCTCAAAAAGGACATAGTGGAGCTGGAAAAGGTGCAGAAGAGAGCGACAAAAATGATTACGGGGCTGGGGCACCTCCCTTATGAAGAAAGACGGCAGCGTTTGGGGCTCTTCAGCCTAGAAAAAAGGCACCTGAGGGGGGACATAACTGAGACATACAAAATTATGCATGGAAGGGATAGAGTTGATAGAGGGATGTTCTTTTCCCTCTCTCAAAACACCAGAACCAGGGGGCATCCGCTAAAACTGAGGGTTGGGAGAGTTAAAACAGATAAAAGGAAGTACTTTTTTACCCAGCGGGTAGTTACTCTGTGGAACTCTTTGCCACAGGAGGTGGTGATGGCATCTGGTCTTGATGCCTTTAAGAGGGGATTGGACAGATTTCTGGAGGAAAGGTCCATCGTGGGCTATGGGCAATGATGGATTGTGCAACCTCCTTACAAAGGTGGTGGGCTACTGGTATTGGGTGCAAGGGAGTGGCAACAGGATGCAAGCATTTTGTTGTCTCATGCCTCCCTGGGGCACCTGGTGGGCCGCTGTGAGATACAGGAAGCTGGACTAGATGGGCCTTTGGCCTGATCCAGCAGGGCTCTTCTTATGTTCTTATATACAAGTGTTTGGGTTAATCATACTCTGGAGGTATTGCTTTATTATGCCAATAAAGGTTTGTGACTGTGACTGTGAATACCTCTGCCTTAGAGTATCTGGGCAATACATCCATTTATCCTGAGACTTAGCTAGCATGACAAGCCCAACAGGGCCATAGATACGACAGGGAAACACTTACTCATCAGGACATCCTCCATAAAAGAACACATGGCACAACATTTGGAACATGACAGTCACATTCAATTGGTTAAGAACAACCCTTCCACCAAGGCAGTAGGAAAAGTAAACACATAGTTTTAGTCAGTTCTTATGTCCAGATTCATTTGGAACACATTATAGTCTAACATATTGGAAAACTTAACTAAAAAGAACTTGATTTCTTATGAAAAGACTGACAAATACACCAAAGTAACCTCTTATGGGTTCTCATTGGGGTTGATAAAATCAAATGACAAAGGGGGAACAACTTGAGCCTCAGCATCTACAAGGGTGAAAAAGCCCCCCTGCGTACACTTTACCACGATACAAGAGGGCGATAGAGGAACACGGGGAATGTTGGTAGTTCGAATAGAGCTAAGAGAGCTTCTGTTTGATGCACTGTGTAAAGAAGCACTTTGTCAAGGACTGCCATCGATCTGTTTTCATAAGGTCACCCAAGCAAGTGTTTTGGCAGGGAAGCTATGATCTGACTGAAGTTAAGCACATTTCAGTCCAAGGCAAATTGTTTTACTTGGAAGTAAGCCCCATTGTTTTTAGTGGAACTTACTTACAAAGAAGTTTACTGAATAGCATCCTTTGTCCCACGGAGAACAAAAAACATGCTTACATCTTTCCCACCAAAATCAATCATGCTTACACTTTGGTTAGGTCATGCTCAGAGTGATTTTTTCCCCTGTAACTCTCTCCTTTTGGCCAGTGACACCGTGGCAATGAGCTTATCTGCTAGCGGCAAGTAGCGCCCAGCCTGGGGGACATCTGGGACATCCCCTTTGATCTCACACCTGGGTTGGTCCGCCCCGCTTGCTCCTTGGCAGTGATGCCACTGCCTCTATGTACCTGAAAGGAAGATGAGGTTTTTTTTCCCCCAGGAGTTTATCATCAAAACGGGAGGGGACTATTTCAAATATGCAAGTGCTGCCGGTTTTGCTGCCATCTCCAGGAAGAGAAGCCTCAATGATAGGATGGCAGCTGCTGTGCCTGCCACTGTCAGGGCCACAAGGAGTCATGCAAAGGCTACAAGGTCAAGATTGGACAGACCCAATGTTTACAGTATTTGCTGTAAGTCCTGGAAGCTGAAGTCAAAACCTCTTCTTCTTTCAAAGGGCATTTTTGGGCTGAAAAGGTAGGGGTGAATTGGCTGTTTCCCTTATTCCTGGCTTTATTTTATGTGTGCTTTTCTTTACAAGGCTTATTTATCTTTACAAGGCTTTACAAGGCTTTTTGGCTCCTTTTATGTCCACAAATGATATCACCACTAAGGTGCGGCGAGTATGAATAGGGTATGAAGTAGCTGCATGCAGAAAAGGTTCCTCAGGTGACCACTAGCTGAGGTTGGCTAGGTGATGGGGAACCTGTAGTCTAGGGAGAAGGAAGGCTAAGTATTATTGAAAGCAGGGTTGTCTCTAGGAGCGGCGAGGCCCAATGCAGGGCATTCCTGTGGGGCCCCTCACCTTCCCCGCAGGACCCCCACTCACCAAGAAATGTGTTTGTGGTGCTGCATGTGGCAACTGGAAGTAGTTGGTGGTGACATGATGACATCACCGCCAACTGCTTCCAGGAGGCCCATTTTGAGCCATTTGGAGGCAGGGGCAGGTGGGAGGGCCCAAGGTAAAGCTGTTCTGCTCACTCCTCTGCCCTACAGCCCATAGAGTTCCCATCTGCAGCAGTAGGCAATCTGCTCACTGCACCAGTGGGGCCCAATGTGACAACCAATGTCCTCACAGCCAATGTGACCAATGGCTTAAGGCCACTAACTGAAAGTTAGTGAAGAATTTATATCTTTATTGAATATTTAAATTAGGCTTGTAATAAAATGCTTTCTGTGTTTTACCTTTCTCTTTTTAGGGGGATCGCCATGCATTCATAGTTGCCTTCTTTTTGGGTAAATATAGTATGAAAAGACAGCCTGTGCGGAGACAAAGAGACTCAAGATACAAGTCACCCTTAAAAGAATCTGGCGTAGCTCCCCGAGTGCACCCTTCAGTCTCAAGAACTTCAACGAGACACTTCCAGCTGTCTGCCTCTGTCCTTTATAACCTGGGAAGGTGATTTTTTTTAAGTTGAGACCAGACCCAAGGAATAGGAGGCCACCCACAGATATGAAGAGACGGCTTCTTTCCACCATCACATCTCAAGACTTTATTGCTGCTGTCTAAATTTCACTTCTGTGGCTTCTCATGGGGCATGTTTGGCTATGTTCCTTGGACAGTATCTCACCCTGTGGCGTTCTCAGGCACTCCCTTGATGTGTGTGGTGCTTCTCAGTCCTAAACTATGCTGAAGCCTGCGGGAGTGCCCGCTTCTGAGGAGGGCTCATCTGATTCTGGAAGTCAGCCCAAGCTTTGGATGGCCAGCAAGCCCAGGGCATGAGGAAGTTGCCAGTTTCATTGCTGCCATAGCTTCTTTGTTGCTCCATTGCTCTGTTCTAGGCAGGAGCCGCCTGGAATCCTGTTCTGCCAAAGGAACCCAAGGATTGCCAGTGTCAGGGAATAGCAGTTTTACAATTGAGAAGCCTTGTAGAACCAAGATTGAAAAAGGACCAGAAGAGGATGCTTTGCAAGGTGCTGGTTGAAAACATCCATGCTGAAGCCTTTTGGCTGTAGAGCCACTTTTAGTGGTTATTTGGGAACCAGGGGAGATACAGTTTGTTAATTGGACACGCTTACCAAACTATGGAAATTTAACTATTGGAAAAGTCCAAATAGTTGGGACTTGTGTAGTCTGGGAGGGCATTTAGAAGTTAAGAGGAAGTATTCTTAACTTTAGACTCTTGACTAGTAGCAGTGGTGGTTGTTGTTCAGTCGCTAAGTCATGTCCGACTCTTCGCGACCCCATGGACCACAGCACGCCAGGCCTCCCTGTCCTCCACTAGCTTCCGGAGTTCGCCCTATTTCATGTTCATTGCTTCGGTGACACTGTCTAACCATCTCATCCTCTGCCGCCCCTTCTCCTTTTGCCTTCAATCTTGCCCAGCATGAGGGTCTTTTCTAAAGAGTCCTCTCTTCTCATCAGGTGGCCAAAGTATTGGAGCTTCAGCTTCAGGATTTGTCCTTCCAGGGAGCAATCGGGCTTGACTTCCTGGAGGACTGACCGATTGGATCTCCTTGCAGTCCAGGGGACTCTCAAGAGTCTTCTCCAACACCATAATTCAAAAGCATCTATTCTTCGACGCTCTGCCTTTCTTATGGTCCAGCTCTCACAGCCATACATTGCTACTGGGAAAACCATCACTTTGACTATGCGAACCTTTGTTGGCAGGGTGATGTCTCGGCTTTTGTTGGCAGGGTGATGTCTCGGCTTTTGATTAAGTTGTCTAGGCTCACCATAGCTTTTATCCCAAGAAGTAAATGTCTTTTTATTTCATGGCTGCAGTCACCGTCTGTGGTGATCTTGGAGCCCAGGAAAATAAACTCTGTCACTGCTTCCATTTCTTCCCCTTCTATTTGCCAGGAAGTGATGGGAGTGGTTGCCATGATCTTAGTTTTTTTAATGTTGAGCTTCAAGCCGATTTTGGCACTTTCCTCTTTCACCCTCATCAGAAGGTTCTTTAGGTCTTCCTCACTTTCTGCCATTAGAGTGGTATCGTCTGCATATCTGAGGTTGATATTATATTTCTCCCAGCAATCTTGATTCCAGCTTGTGAATCATCCAGCCCAGCCTTTCTTATGATGTACTTTGCATATAAGTTAAATAAGCAGGGTGACAGTATACAGCCTTGTCGTACTCCTTTCCCAATTTGAAACCAGTCGGTTGTTCCATGTCCAGTTCTAACTGTTGCTTCCTGACCCACATACAAGTTTCTCAGAAGGCAGATAAGGTGGTCTGGTACTCCCATCTCTTCAAGAACTTGCCACAGTTTGTTGTGATCCACACAATCAAAGGCTTTAGCATAGTCAATGAAGCAGAGGTAGATGTTTTTCTGGAACTCTCTTGCTTTCTCCATGATCCAGCAAATGTTGGCAATTTGATCTCTAGCTCCTCTGCTTCTTCGGAAACCAGCTTGTACTTCTGGTAGTTCTCAATTCACATACTGCTGAAGCCTAGCTTGTAGGATTTTGAGCATGACCTTCCTAGCATGTGAAATGAGCGCAATGGTGCGGTAGTTCGAGCAATCTTTGGCATTGCCCTTCTTTGGGATTGGAATGTAAACTGATCTTTTCCAGTCTTGTGGCCACTGTTGGGTTTTCCAAATTTGCTGGCATATGGAGTGCAGCACTTTGACAGCATCATCTTTTAAGATTTTGAGTAATTCCGCTGGAATGCTGTCACCTCCACTAGCTTTGTTGTTAGTGATGCTTTCTAAAGCTCACTTGACTTCACACTCCAGGATGTAAGGTTCAAGCTCAGTGACCGCACCATTGTGGTTATCAGGAACATTTAGATCGGCCTTATAGAGTTCCTCTGTGTATTCTTGCCACCTCTTCTTAATCTCATCTGCTTCTGTTAGGTCCTTGCCGTTTTGTTCTTTATTGTGCCTATCTTAGCACGAAATTGTCCTTTGACATCTCCAATTTTCTTGAAAAGATCTCTAGTCTTTCCCATTCTGTTGTTTTCCTCTATTTCTTTGCATTGCTCATTGAGGAAGGCCTTCCTATCTCTCCTTGCTGTTCTCTGGAAATCTGCATTCAGTTGGCTATATCTTTCCCTTTCTCCCTTGCTTTTGGCTTCCCTTCTTTCCTCAGCTATTTGTAAAGCCTCGTCAGACAGCCACTTTGCCTTCTTGCATTTCTTTCTCTTTGGGATGGTTTTAGTTGCTGCCTCCTGTACAATGTTACAGACCTCCGTCCAAGTTCTTCAGGCACTCTGTCTACCAAATCTAAGCCCCTAAATATATTTGTCACCTCCACTGTATATTCGTATGGGATCAGATTTAGGTCATATGTGGAGGGCCTAGTGGTTTTCCCTACTTTTTTCAGTTTACGCCTGAATTTTGCAATAAGAAGCTGATGATCTGAGCCACAGTCAGCTCCAGGTCTTGTTTTTACTGCCTGTATAGAACTTCTCCATCTTTGGCTGCAAAGAATGTAATCAATCTGATTTCGATGTAGACCATCTGGTGAAGTCCATGTGTACAGTCGCTGTTTGTGTTGCTGGAAAAGCGTGTTTGCTATGACTAATGTGTTCTCCTGACAAAACTCTATCAGTCTTTGCCCTGCTTCATTTTGTACTCCAAGACCAAAATTGCCTATTATTCCTATTACCTCTTGACTGCCTACTTTAGCATTCCAATCCTCTATTATGAGAAGGACATCTTTTTTGGGTGTTAATTCTAGAAGCTGTTCTAGGTCTTCATAGAAACGGTCAACTTCTTCCTCTTCAGCATCAGTGGTTGGGGCGTAGACTTGGATTACTGTGATGTTGAAAGGTTTGCCTTGGATCCGAATGGAAATCATTCTATCATTGTTGAGGTTATACCCCAGTACTGCTGTTCCCACTCTCTTGTTCACTATGAAGGCTACTCCATTTCTTCTAAGGGATTCCTGCCCACAGTAGCAGATATAATGGTCATCTGAATTAAATTCTCCCATTCCTGTCCACTTTAGTTCACTAACTCCCAGGATGTCGATGTTCAGCCTTGACATCTCACGTTTGACCACATCTAGCTTACCTTGATTCATAGATCTGACGTTCCAGGTTCCTATGCAGTATTGTTCTTTGCAGCATCGCACTTTCCTTTCACTTCCAGACACATCCACAGCTGAGCTTCCTTCCGGTTTTGGCCCAGCTACTTCACTCTTTCTGGAGCTACTAGTACTCGTGCTCTGCTCTTCCCCAGTAGCATAATAGACACCTTCAGACCTGAGGGTCTCATCTTCCAGTGTCATATCGTTTAGCCTTTTTGTTCTGTAATCCATGGGGTTTTCTTGGCAAGAGTACTGGAGTGGGTTGCCACTTCCTTCTCCAGCGGACCACGTTTAGTCAGAACTCTCTGCTGTGACCTGTCCATCTTGGGTAACCCTACATGGCATAGCTCACAGCTTCATTGAGCTACTCAAGCCCCTTCGCCACGACAAGGCAGTGATCCATGAAAGGGGAGCTGTGGTTGTAAACCTTGTTAAATGTTTTTTTATTCTCCTCACTGGGGCAAGACTTCCATTTACGGAAAGAAGCTTCCTTACTCTTTACAGCTTCTCTAACTTTGTTCGTCAGCCAGGCAGGCTGTAAACCACCAGGCTCATGTGCCCTATAACCTGCTCAGGGCCTCTATGAGTGTGATTGCTTTACAGCAGGATGTGACCTAACATTTAACAAGCAGCGGTTGTAAACCTTGCTTTATAGTATCGTGATATCAAACAATAGTAGAACGTATATAGAAGAGTGTTCTTAGGGTTTAGGGTGTTAAGAGTGTTTCCGTAAATGGAAGTCTTGCCCCAGTGGGGAGAATAAAAAACAACATAAACGCTGGCAAAAGACAAGTAAGAAGGTGATACGGGAGGCCAAGAAAGCGTTTGAGGAACGCATGGCTAGCAACATAAAGGGGAATAATAAAAGCTTCTTCAAATATGTTAGAAGCAGGAAACCTGCCAGAGAGGTGGTTGGCTCGCTGGATGGTGAGGGAGGGAAAGATGAGATAAAAGGGGACTTGGAGATTGCAGAGAAACGAAATGAATTCTTTGCGTCCGTCTTCACGGCAGAAGAACTTGGGCAGATACCACAGCCCGAACAGCCCTTCCTAACGAAGGAATTAAAGCAGATAATGGTTAATAAGGAAGATGTTTTAGATCAAATTGATAAATTACATATAAATAAGTCACCAGGACCAGATGGTATACACCCAAGCGTTATTAAGGAACTAAAGCACAAAGTTGCTGACCTATTAACTAGAGTATGCAACTTGTTCCTTCAAACGGCCATGGTGCCAGAGGATTGGAGGATAGCCAATGTCACGCCAATCTTTAAAAAAGGCAGAAGGGGGGACCCTGGAAACTTAACCTGTTCCAGGTAAGATGGTGGAAAGCCTCATCAAAGATAAAATCCTAAAACACGTAGAGGAACAAGTGTTGCTGAAGGAAAGTCAGCATGGCTTCTGTAAGGGTAAGTCTTGCCTCATGAACCTTTTGGAATTCTTTGAAAAGATCAACAGGCATGTGGATGTGGGTGAACCTGTGGGTATCATATACCTGGATTTTCAGAAGGCGTTTGACACAGTTCCCCACCAAAAGCTGCTGAAGAAACTTCACAGTCAGGGAATAAGAGGGCAGGTCCTCTTATGGATTCAGAATTGGTTGAGGGCCAGGAAACAGAAAGTGGGGGTCAATGGGCAATTTTCACAATGGAGAGAGATGAAAAGTGGAGTGCCCCAGGGATCTGTCTTGGGGCTGGTGCTTTTAAGTTGTTCATAAATGACCTGGAGACAGGGTTAAGCAGCGAGGTGGCCAAGTTTGCTTTTCCGGGTGGTGAAGACCAGAAGGGATTGTGATGAGCTCCAGAAGGATCTCTCCAAGTTGGGGGAATGGGCAGCAAAATGGCAGATGCGTTTCAACGTAGACAAGTGTAAAATGATGCACACTGGGGCAAAAACCCAAAACTTCACCTATAGGCTAATGGGTTCTGAGCCATCTGTGACAGCTCAAGAGAGAGATCTTGGGTTGCTGGTGGACAAGTCAATGAAAGTATCGACCCAGTGTGCAGCAGCAATTAAGAAGGCCAATTCCATGCTTGGGGTAATTAAAAAAGGGGTTGAGAATAAAACAGCCAATATTATCCCTTAAGGGGGAACAGGCAGGGCTCTTCAGGCTGGGGTGTCCTGATGCCCCAGTTGGAAAGCCACTGTGATAAGCTAAGAGAGCTAAGAAGTGACAAAGGAAAAAATAGGAATGAAATAGATAAAAAGCGACGAAATCAGTCTTGGAGGAGGAGTGAGGGAAAGTTCAGTGAAAGAGAGGGACAGGTTAGAATTTGCCAGAAACAGGTAAATTGAAAAAAAGAGTCCCATGTGGGACTGATAATGTTTGAAATATAATAAGGAATACTAGAGAACTCATGGTGTCACACTGTAAAAAGAAGAAAAGGAATGAAAGAGAGAGATGTTTAGACAAGGTGAGCCTCATAACATAGGAAAAAAATTCAGGGAATGAGGTAGAAGTAAAGAAAGGGAGAAGGCACAGCTAAGTGCTGGCCTAATTGAGTCAAAAGTGGTGCAATAGAGCCTGAATACTGAAAATACAGTTGAGCTAATTGGAAGCAAAAAAGGGGGAAAAGTAGAGAAAATTAGCAGACAAAGAGTCTGACAATGAAAAAAGAGTATTAGGGAGAGTTCATTGTGGCCAATTTGGCCCTCATAATGTAGGAAAAAAAGGACTAAGAGACAGGTAAGCAGTGATCCAATTAAGAGCGCAATCCTAACCCTGAGTTAGGCCAGCACAGTTGGGTCAGCAAAGTTTGATTGGCACAAATGACCCATATAGTGGGCCATTGAAGGGCCACTGTAAAGCACATTTGGACCACTCTCGGAATCAGGGAGAATGGCATACGTCTGTGCTTGACTCCGAGAGTGGTCCAACCATACTTTACACTGCTCCCTTGTGTTGGCCAAATTTTACTGTCCCAACTGTGCCGGCCTAACTCCAGCTTAGGATTGCGCCCTAAGCCTTATAATGAAAGACAGAAAAGAAAGAAAAAAATAGAGCCACCTGACACCAGACTGAGAGCGCAATCCTAACCTGGAGTTAAGCCAGCACAGTTAGGCCAGCAAAAGGGACACCATAAAGCAGTGATATTCAAACTTTTTAGACCGGGACCCACTTTTTAGAATGGCACTCGTGTTGGGACCCACTAGAAGTGATGTCATTAACCTGGAAGGAAGTGCTGTCATTGCAACATAATAAAAAGACACTTCTGTAATGTAAATTGGCATTCTTGGACTGCAGCAATTGTACAAACATCTGTGACAGAAAGCAAGGTTAGGACAAAATGTTATGCAAAAAAACCTCACGTGAAAATTCAAACTGTTAACACTCACAAAAGGAATATAACAAGAGTAAGGTCTGCAGTTTCCAAGATGGCTGCTCCCAGCTTTCCGCGACCCACCTGACATCAAGTTGTGACCCACCAAGTGGGTCCCAACCCACAGTTTGAATAACACTGCCATAAAGTATGTTTGGACCACTCTCTGACAGAGAGGCCAGCACACAGACGGGCGCCATCCTCCCAACTCCAAGAGTGGTCCAAACACACTTTACGGTGGCCCTTGTGCCGGCTTAACTCCAGGTTAGGATTGCACTCTGAGCCTGATACTGTAAGAAAAAGGAAAATACTCCCACCGCCCCCCGCCCCCCCTCCCCCCCCCCTTTCCCTTGGGGGGGGGGGGAGAGAAGAAGTGTGCGATGGCATATTGAGCCTGATATGGTAAGAAAGAAAATGCTGAAGAAAAGGGACTCAGTGTGGCCAAACTGTTAAGAGAGAAGGAGGAATAAAAAAGAAGGTGCTGAATTTAGGGAAGATATTGGACGGTGTAAAGCATAAATTTCTGGATCCCAAATGTATGGTTCAAAAGAAAGGTTTATTGTCATATTTGCAAATATGGGTGGCAAGCAAATGTCAAAACAGAACAAGCTGCGTACCACACCCTGCACAAAATGGGTGCAACAATTTATACTACTGAGGCGGAGTTTCTTACTGTATCTTCATTGGTTATTTCCCAGCCCACTGCTAACACTCATGCAGAATAATTACTTTCCCCCTCCCTTCCTCCCTCATATGTACACCCCTCCTTTGCACATGCTTTTACCCAGGATGCATAGGGATGGCTATTACGCTGACTCAATGCAAGTTTCACCCAAGGTTATAGCTATCTCTGGGTCCTGGGAATTTTCTTCTATGTATCAGCTTCGGAATACGCACAGCCAGTGGTGTCATTCAAATGATTTAGGAACAGGAACTCACTTTTGAATGGCACTTGTCGGGAACCCAGAACCAGCCACGGAGCCCGTTAGGATCCCTGAATGACATCACTGCGCACAGCCCTCCCCTTTTACCAGTCAGGCCTTGCCTGGGCCTGAAACACCATTAACCACTTCTTTGCTCTAGAGAGAGAACAGTAGGCCTTATATTTTAGTGTTGGGGTTCAAAATCACCATGGGTTTATATTACTATTGATTAATATCTTACAACGGGAAAGGGAATAAAAGAGCCAAGCAGGAGAAAATTCTGATCATGGAAGAGAGATGGAATAAGGGAGAGATGGTAGGAAACGAAAGGGAAGGAATGAAATAAGAGGCAGATCTGGCTGCTTCCACCCCAACCTCTTTCCTGGAAAGTTCCATGCACAGGAGATGTGCGAGTTAAAATGTAGAGCATGTCTATTTGCCTAATGTCCATATGGGTATATAGACTCATCCGGTCCAAATCATGGAAGGATTCTAGAAAATAATTTATTTCCAATTAACTAGGAATGCATTTGACACCTATTTTAACAAATACATTCAACAGCATATTCCTGCCAAGTTATGACTTCACACAGTCTTGTGGCTTATCAAGTTGCCGAACAACAATGTTGCCAGGGAAAATGGAGAAATGTTCTCCAGATAAAAATAGAAATTCTTTTCTTCTACA
The DNA here is from genome assembly GCA_029204185.1 of Lerista edwardsae. Classification (NCBI taxonomy): domain Eukaryota; kingdom Metazoa; phylum Chordata; class Lepidosauria; order Squamata; family Scincidae; genus Lerista; species Lerista edwardsae. Next base: position 1,202,415 of record JAJKFI010000075.1, on the reverse strand, counting down.
TATTGTTATTCATTATTCACACAGATACATTCTTGTATTAAACCTTAATAAAAATCATGATTGTTTTTATTGCTCGTTGTCTCATTTAGATGGCTTGCAATCTACCTTTGCATCACAGAACACTAAGAGCCCAATCCTAAAGGCCCTAATGCCGGTGGTAAACACATACTGCTGGCTAAAGGTGTCACAAATATGCCATAAAGCATATTCGCAAAATAATGTGAGTTGCCAATGCTGGCGCTGGGCAAGCGCCAGTCAATGCTGGGCCTCAGCACCAAGTGGGAGGCTGCCTGGGGTAAGCTTCTTTGGGCAATGACTGATGGGGGAGAATTCCAAACTGTTCCATCTCAGATTGCCGGCAGGGAATTTTTGAATTCTCTGCCATACAAAAACTCTGCATCCATATGGTAAACATGCAGATCAGGGAAATGCCTGAGCTACCCCCTTCTCTTTTATTACGCACAGGGAGCTTTTTTTGCATGGGGTGCCTTTTAAAGTATGGCCTCCCACATCTTTAAAGTGCTGTATTCCAAATCCCACCACCTCCTTTTACCACCTCATTCAGGTTGCAAGCCTATTCACACTTACCTGGGAGCAAGCCCTGTTAACTATAATGGGACTGACTTCTGAGTAGGCACACACAGGCTTGGGTTGTCAAAACTACTGCAACGACTCTTCTATTCTTGGTGTACGTACAATTGCAGCCCGAGACAGCACTTATGTTCATTCCATTCCATTCCCAAGCCTTGTGCGGCAGAACTGGGCTTTGTGCCCTAGGATAGCTGAGCTTACACGTGATGCAAGCATATAACGTGGGAAAGAGTAGCACTTCAGGCTGAAGAGCTGAGATCATGCTTTTGAATGCGTTCCTGTGGAGGAAAAAGTTCCCTGCAGGTGGAAAAATAGGATACCAGCGTCAAACGTTTCTCCCTAATGAACTATTTTTAATTTGCAGGGAGCACCTCATTTACATGAGGGAAGCACCCCCAAACGTCGTTTCTTCTACCTTGCAGCCTGAAGTGGTACATTGCGCGGCACCTTCCTTGTCCTGCCTCTTTGTTCCGTTGCACGGGTTGACCAGGCCACTAAGTAGCAGGCGGAGTGGACACCGTTTAGATTTTCTGGGTTTAGACATCAACGTGTGCCCGGTGGTTACTGCTTAGGCATCCGGCAGCGCTCGCGTTAGGAATCTCATTTGGCGCGTCCTTCATGTGTTTGTTTTCATTCTCTCAGTTTGCAGTAGAACGCTGAATCCCAGAGGCTGCAGCGCAATCCAAGTCCCGCGCTCCCTTTGGTGTAAGCACTGTGCAAAGATCTGGTGCATGGGTTAGGAGGAGCAACCGTTTAGTAGCCTGACCGTTATACAGTATATTACGTAGAGAGTTTCAGTAGAGAAAACTCCTTTCCGGGTTGGTTCACGCTGGCTTTTTCCCCTCCCCGCCACCGATGTTAATGTGGCAATTCTCTTTCAGCCGAATCCGCCTGCTTCTGGCGTCAAACTGCGTGTCACATTGCTGGGTTGCAACAAAGATAAACACAGTAACTGAGAGAGCCTCCTGCTGCACACAGGAGTCAGTAGGTCCCATGGTGTAATGGTTAGCACTCTGGACTTTGAATCCAGCGATCCGAGTTCAAATCTCGGTGGGACCTCATAGGACATTTTTGCCTGACAAGGGTTCTAAGAAATTGGGAAGCCTCTTGGAAAACAAGCGAGGGTGATTAGGAGTCACCGACTACAAAATTTCAAAGCTGAGAACGGGGCTTATTTTGTGTGCGGAAGAGCACAGACTTACAAGTACCACGCGCGACTTGGGAAGGCAAGAGTAGCTGGGAGGAGGGAGATCCAGCAGCAGCCGGAAGAAGGAGAACATTCTCCTGCCTCTCATTGGACAGTGAGGTTGGGGCGCTTCCCTTTGACGCTCAGCCATTGGCTAAGACGGGCAAACCTAGAAAGCCGCTCAATTCCTCCAGATTGGCAATGCTGGTGCAATGAAAAAGTTGCATGCATATGATACTGGTCTTACCCGTTCCAGTCATTTATTCTTATGCTTGCGTTGTTGTTGTTGGCCTTCCTCCCTTCTATTTTGTTACTATCCGTAATTATTGAAGGGAACCCACATTGTTCTCAACCATCACCTACTTGACCGCAGTCCCGTGGAATTGAATGGGCGACCAACCTGCTTCGCTTCAGAGAGAAGGTGAAGACTAAGCTGATGCTAGCAAGCTTTTGTCTTCTGCCCCTGAAAGTAACCCGGCCTCTCCTGTTTGATTGCACCTGTGTTTTAATCATTGCTCGCCTCTTCGGGTTAGGTTCGGGGGTGGGGGTGGGGGTGGGGCTAGCTTCACCAGAGAGGCAGAAATAAGCATTCACTTTGTAATGTACGTGTTACCCTCAGTATAAAATTCCATTGCCTAGGGATCAGTTTTTCAAAGATGGGACAATCTGGACTAGGAATATGCTAAGGTGCATCCTAGCATGTGCAGAGTTCCTTTCTGGAACTACTGAGTTATCGCATTAACCGAGGGCAAAGTTTCATGTTTTGATGTGTGGAGGGAGAGATCTAACTCAAAGAACTGTGAATTGGCAAAAAAATAATAGGTGCTACTAGGGAACAGTTTGCAGATGGTCTGAAAAACGTGGATGCCCATCCCTCATCTTGTCTAAATGGTTACATGTTGGTATACATAAGACATACAGATGTCTAATTTGCTTATGTAAGTCTGGACTAGCTTTAAGAACATAAGAGCACTGCTGGATTAGGCCAAAGGCTTATCTAGTCCAGTTTCATGTATCTCAGAGTGGCCCACCAGATGCCTCTGAGAGCCCAGAAGACAACAAGATACCCGTCTTCAGTAGCGTCCCTATGGGGTGGAGCGCTAAGTTTTGCAAGGGGCCTTACCTTGCTGTGTAAATTGCTACTCTTCCTTGCCACCATAGTCAGTAAGGTGTTTCCCTGTGAGGATTGGCTACAGTGGTGAGGACCAATTTACATGGCAATTTAAGGCTCCTTGCAAAATCTGGCACTCCAACCCTGTGCAGGATACTACTGTCTATCGTAGAATGTCTTCTGAAATACATGGCTTCCCCTTCAGGCCCACTTGTTTTTTGGGCCCATCTACAAATGGCTCAGTAAAAGCAAGGGAGGATGCTCATCTGTTGAACTGCTTGTGAGGAAGGTGAGTTCAGCTTAGGAGAGAAGAGGGTAGGTTATTTCTCTCCTGTTCTGAGGAGAAGAGACAAATTTCCATGGGTAATGATGAAGCCTCTAGATAAGTGGCTCCTAAACTGTAGGTTGGGACCCATCAGTGGGTCACGAGCCAATTTCAGGTGGGTTGTGAAGCACCTAGAGCAGCCATATTGAAAAGATGGGATGCTGGAAAGGGGGAGGGCTGTGTGGGTGTTTTGCTTATGTCAAGGTTGTAAATAGTCTTTTCTCTTTCTGATTTACTTTGCTATTGGAAGGCTGAGGAATAACCCAACATTGCTGCAGTCTCAGGAAAGCAGCAGGCTCTGGCATCACAGTGATGGCACTTCCGGCCATGACATCCCTTCCGATGGGTCCTAGACAGATTGTCATTCTAAAAAGTGAGTTCCTGTGCTAAAAAGTTTGAGAACCACTGCTCTAGAGGGAAACTGGGCAGAATGTGTGCTTCAGAAGGAACAGGCTCATTGCCAAATTAAATAGTGAGACCAAAACAAAGAAAGCAAAAGACTTTATTTTTGTGCAAGCTTTCATGGACTATGGTCCACTTTGTCAGATGCAACCATCAAGTGCTTCAAGCCTCTATTTTTCCTGTACAAATGAAGGCTGCAATCCTACACACGCCTGGGAGTAAGTCCCACAGCACCCAGTGGGTCTTACTTCTCAGTAGACATGCACAGGATTGTGCTGTAATATAGCCACCCCACAGAAAGGCAAGAGGGACTCCTGAAACTTCCTTTAGAGCAGCAGTCTCCAAAATCCAGCCTATGGGACAGATCTGGAAACCACTGTTTCCCTCCGTGCTTACTGTTCCACCCGGGAGCAAAGTTACAGCCATTACTATAGCCCCCCAGTGTCACCGAGGCCAGACCACTTCCTGGTTCTGTCGACCAAGCATGCTGTGCATGCGGCGTTCTGGGCAGGTACGACTGGCCGCAGTGACACTGGGAGGCTGTAATCATGTCTGCAACTTTGCTCCCCAGCAGAATGAAAAGTGCTGGTCGTGCCAGGGAGCCTTTTTGGCACTGCAGCAGTCTCCAACATTTTTCACACTGGCAAGGCACTAAAATGGTCAAGGCACACCGTCAGTTTTTTGACAATTGACAAGGCACACCGTGCTGCCGGTGGGGAGCTCACATCCCCCAATGGCCCTACTAATAAATGACTCACAAATTCCTGCAACACACCTGGGGACCATTTGCAGCACATCAGTGTGCCACAACACAGTGGTTGAAATTGGCTGCTCTAGAGGGAATAAATGCATGGGCTTGCCAAGCTAATTTCTAAAAAAGCGATTAGAAGAGTTGGTTGGGTGAGTTGGCAGGATGGAAAGAGTGACTTATTTCCTGGGTGCCAAAGGGGACAAACATGCTAATACAGTATATGTAAAGATGAGTTGGGTGGTGAAATGGAAGGAAATCAAGCCTAGGAGATGATTTCTCTAAGTCCCTGTCTCTTTAAGAGGTGAGACCAGGCCCCCAAGGTTGAGAGGTCCGTTTTTCCTGGCGTGCGTTCCCCATTCCTGCTGAGGTCCACAAACTCTCCAAGCCCACCGATCCCCCCTCGGGATCCCTGCTATAGCTTACCAAGTTTAACATCGACGAAAGAAATGCCAGCTGGACTTAAATGGAATTCCGGAAAAGATATTTATTGCAATAAAGACGCAACAGGTCGCAAATCGCGTGTGCAAAAGGGCACCCTAATTGTGTGCTAAATTGAAAGAAACAGATATTTTTATACATTCATATATGCAAACAAGGGAAAAATTAAAGAACCAATTAAATTCGTTTATTCATTTCTACTTTGATTATTGGCTACCGGTGGCTGCGGGACTTTTGATTGGTCCCAAGAGGTTTGAGGAACTCCGCAGAATATGCCCTCTCCTCCTGAGGGGTGAGCGGTGCCCTGGGTTGTTGGCTAATCTTGAAACCACAAAGGGTTGGGGAAGTGGAGACAGAAGGGACAAAGGGGTTTGATTTGGTTCCAGGGAGTTTGATTAAGTTGGAGTGGCAAGGGATAAAGGCAGGGGGTCAGGGAAGGGCAAGAGGCAATCATACATTTTACAAGACAAGAAGAGCATTTTCTATATGCAATCAAGATATCACGCAGATGCCTTTGGCTGAGACTGAAGATGTTGGCACTGCCGATGTGACCCAAGGATCCGACTCGATGGCTGTGGCACACTCGCCGAGGGAGCCGGCATCCATTTTGTCTATTGGTGGCCATTTCGTGTTGCCCCTACACTGTCTGCACAAGCACAAAGCCCAACATGACAGTTCCCCCCCGGAGAGCACATTTCCCATTCACAAAATGCACTCCCCATTCACAAAGAACACAGTTTTCATTCATAAAACCCCGTTCATAAAGTCAGCTTCTCCTTCAAGAGGAGACTATGACAGTTCCAGGGTTTGACAGTTCGTTTAAACCACGTGGCCAGGGATCCCGGGGAAAGACCTGGCTGTCTCTGAGTTTGAAAGCCGGTGGCTGGTGCTTTTGAGGAATGGCTCGGGATTTTGACAGCTGTCGGTTCACGTGGTTGGAGTTCCTCGGGTGGTTGCTTGTCATCCTGGGCTGACCTCCGAGCCGGCTTCTTGACTTGCGGTTAACAGTTTGTATAAGGCATGTGCCGGGGCTAAACCGCAGGTCAAGAGGTGTTTTAATCCTTTGATTGCCGGCTCGAGTGCTCGAGCCGGCTGGCTGGGGCTGCGGCGTCGGCGTGAGTTCAAACTCCGTGTCCCCGTGCTGTGTAAAGGATCGAAAATGGTCAGCGGGGGATTGGGGGTGTCTCGGCCACGAGTTCGATTCTCACCAAGGGTTAGTCTTAGAGTTTATTTCATTTTATTGTTTAGCTCAGCTGGGCTGTGTGCTCTCAGCCAGGTGAAGGAAGTGTGGCGGTTTCCGAGAGAATCACTGGGTGTGTGTATTTCTGCATCAGTGAGAGAGGAAATATGATTGTGAAAGAGTAGAAAAAGGAGGTGGCTTCGGACATGCTTGAAACCTCATTCTGGTCCAACTGGTTTTCTCATGTCCATGCAAAGGGAGCTGGGCCTGGTTTCCTTCATTCCTAGGCAAATTACTTCAAAGCCCCTGCCCTCTGTGCTAATCTTGCTTGCACAACATGGAATCAAAATGGGGGTAATAGAGAATCCTGTTTCCCTGGAACAATATGGAGAACCGAGCCTTGGTTTGCTTTGAGAAAGCTTGGGGTTGTTGCGGTGAGTGAGGTCTGCAATCAGCTCCTGAGTACCTGTTCCACTGTGGCCCATCAACTAGGAGCAAAGATGCCCTCTACTGGCAATGCTGGGCTTGATGTAGTCAGCTCCCCCCCTTCAGGCCTCCAGACCTGCCTGGGGTAGTAATTTGAACTTGCAGTCAGAGTAGTTCTAACAGACTTCCTTGCAAGATTAGTGGCTCTGATTTCAGCCTGATTGACTCCCTGGGATTTAACACATGCCTAGTCTTGACTGTGCCTTTTGGCCTCTGTGTTCTGCGTCTTTCCTTGTGGCCTTGGCTTGAGCCAAGGCATGATAATAGCCCAATGCTGTAACATACAGTCTTTAAATTTTCCTCTAGGTGTTGTGGGCTAATAGAGGTAGGTTAATTAGTGTTGCAAGCTTTAATTATTAATCAGTGAATGCTTCGTAGTTTAACTTTCTACGAAAGGGTTAATAGTGAGGACAGAAGTTCAGTGATTTTCTGTTTGTTTTCGGTTACTATAATAGCAACTAAAAAGGAAATCTGAAGCTGTGATTTCCACCTAACAATAAGCAATAACAATAAGGTTTTATCATTTACAAAGATATTTTTAAAGTCTACTTGTTTGTTTATGTAATGCACTTATACCTGCCTTTCCCCCAGGGGCAGAGGGCCTAAGGCGGCTAACAAAATTTTGCTGTTGTTTTCTTGTAGTTGTCGCTACGGGCGCAATCCTACCCAGCGCTGGAATGGCAAGGCCGGCCGGCCAGCACCATATCAAACGCTGGGTGGGGGGAGGCTGGAGCCTCCCGCGGCAAAGGAGCGTACGTTCCCTTACCATAGGGGAGGCTCCAGCCTCCCCTATGTGCTCCTTGGATCTATGCCCACTAAAGAGTGGGCGCAGATCTGAGGAGACCGCGTGGCCTGAATTGGTGCCATGCAGCTTCCTGAATGGGCCTAGGATTTGAATCCGCGATCTGCGCATGTCCCGCCCTCGTCCCACCCACATTCCGCCCTCCTCCCGCCAATCCCTGAGGTACGCTGTCATGGCGCCTCCCTCGTGCCGGCCAGTTTCGGCCAACACTAGGGAGGCGCCGAGCAGGCACTACAGCGCTGACACGGGGCTGCCAATTGTCAGTGCTAAGCGCGCAATGTTGGCGCAACCTGTTGCACAGACGGTAGAATTGCGCTGTAAGTTGTGCAATCTTTGCGACCCCATGGACCACAGCATGCCAAGCCTCCCTGTCTTCGACTAGCTTCCAGAGTTTGCCCAATTTCATGTTCATCGCTTCGGTGACACTATCTAACCATCTCATCCTCTGCCGCCCCCTTCTCCTTTTGCCTTCAATCTTTCCCAGCATGAGGGTCTTTTCTAAAGAGTCCTCTCTTCTCATGAGGTGGCCAAAGTATCTGAGCTTCAGCTTCAGTATTTGTCCTTCCAGGGAGCAATCAGGCTTGACTGCTTGTAGAATTGACCGATTGGATCTCCTTGCAGTCCAGGCAATCAAAAAACAAATAATAGAACTATCAAAAGCAGCAATATAGTGAGCAGTAGAAATCCATAGAGCAGCAATCAGCAAAAAAAGTGGCAATAAGCAAAGGCAATAAAACATTCAATCATAATAAATCCATCCAATTATATCCCAAACAGCAACCAAAACAAAAATGTGTTTACTTCTCAGTGGAGCACCTTATTTAATCTCAGGCAGTGGTTTATGAAGAGAATGGCTGGAGAAAGTAGCCCTGGTTGTAAAGCAGCAAAGTGGTTCCAAGAGGCTGCCCCAAGATGGCAGTGGAAGTGGGGGTTACCCTGGCTGCAGCAGTGTTTTGGATAGCGTTGGGTGTAGCTGCTCACAGGAGATGAATGCACACATGCGCCTGTAATCACACACACACACACACTGTTTTTTTCTGTGCTCTGCCACTTTTAATATTGCAAAAAGACTCGGATTTTAGATATTGGTAATATGCATATCTATTTAATTATAGCTGATGTTCGTTAAAAAGAAAACATGATGAACTGGGTTAGTCCTAGTTTTAATTTAGTTGGGTGGTATGAGACTAGAATGCTTCTAAACCATGCTGGTCCCAGGTTGCTGGGGTCCCTAAGGCAATGTTCGTTCCCCATAGTGCTCATTTCTGTCCTGACGGTCCACCAAAAACACATTGAACATGGTATTCTGGAGCCCCCATTTCCATGCAGCTTAGGAGAGGGGAATGGAGAGAGCAAGAGAACTCTCACAGTGGATGCTAGAGCACGCAACTTTAGATTCTTCAGCCATACAGGGCAGACTACAGGAAGAGCTGATATGAAGACCATTGTGAATCTTCCCGCAGCAATGTTGGTTGGAAATAATCAATGTTGTTGTAAACATATGTAAATGGAATTACACAAACCTTCAGGGTATTCTGGCAGCCAATGGATTATACAGAATGCAAATTCTAAAGGCATAACTACCAATAAAGCAAATTGATCAATGCATTGTGAACTAGGCTAATACACCTGATAACTGAGCAGAGAGACACTTTTTAAAGGGGCATATTTAGCAGGAAGAGAGCAACCGTCCCTATTCATGCTAGAATGGCATCGTTTTTAGTGGCCAATTGCTGATATCTTTGTTGTGTCTTTGTTTTTTAAACATTGTGAGCTTTTAGGGACAGAACTAGAAAAAAATCAGTGATATCGAGGCCATCAAGCACATCGTTCTCATAAATTCTTTGTCACTGCCCATGTTTCCATTTGACTCCATCTTTTATTCCCAAAGGAGTCAGATGCCTTCATCAAACTCATCTTTCCCCTATGATAACCCTTCAAACCAAGATTCAGTTAACAATGAGTGTGTGGTTCTTTACAAGTCTGCTGGTGTGGCATAGTGGATTGTGTTGTCTTCAGGGAGACCTGGGTTCAAATGCCCTCTAAGCCATGAAGCTCAGTGGATGCCCTTGAGCTTGACCCTAAACCTAACCTATCTCACAGGGTTATTGTGAGAATTTAGAGGGAAATCAACTGTAATACAGTAAGGGAATTTACTGCAGGGAAAGCAAGGGCCAGACTTGCTTTTCTGTCCCTCATCCCGGTTGCCCCAAACCCAGAAGGAGGTTTCTACTCTCCTGTTGAACCAGCAGTTGTTGTGTTGGGGATTAGGAGGAAGCACACTACAGTGTGCTGAATATTTACTTACTATTAAGCTATTTCATGAGTCTTACCCCTAGTGAAGAGCACATAACTGGAAATGCGTTCAGTTTTGGATAATAGGTATTCCATAGCTCCTGTATTTTTTTTGTCTTCAGTACTTTTCAGGTCCTTCCATTCCTTGTGGCATACTCTGGCCACATGATGGCACACTACCCTGCTACTTGCAAAGCTTCACCATGAGAAGATAACATGTAGTGTCTTATGTGGATCATTGAAACCGTCCTGAGGAAACTTTGGAAATGGGTGAAAGTGGAGTTAGACTGTTTGGTTCAGAGGAAAACAGTAATTATGCTTACCTTAATAGCATGCATTTGAAGTGTTCAACAAACTTCCCATACATTATCTTGATAATTCTTATAAGGTAGGCTGGTGTTACCCCCATTTCCCCTTGGCCTAAGGGGTTGTGATTTACTTAAGATTCCCTAATGAGGTTGAGCCCAAAATCTCACAACTAACACACCCAAGATCCAACATTAAGATACATCTCTAAAGGAGGAAGCTTGAAAGTGTCGAAGAATCTCTCTCTATATAAAAGGATGTGTGTTTGTATGTGTGCGTGTTTGTATGTGTGTGTGTTCCACACTGGGGACATAGTGGCGCAACGGGTTAAACCGCTGCTGCTGGGCTTTCCGACCGGAAGGTTGGGAGTTCAAGACTGCTCCCATTGCTTGTCCCAGCTCCTGCCAACCTAGTCAAAAAGCACCTATATGCAAGTAGATAAATAGGGACCACTTCGGTGGGAAGGGAATGGCGTTCCGTGCACTATGGCGTAGAGTCATGCCAGCCACATGACCACGGAAGCTTGTCCTCGGACAAAACGCTGGCTCTACAGGCTTTGAAACAGAGATGAGCACTGCCCCTACAGTCGGTCACGACTAGACCATTCGGTCGTGGGGAAACCTTTACGTTTACCTTTTATGTTCCACATTAGCTCTGGAATGCCTGGAGCGATTTACACCAAACTTGATACACTTAAGCCTTATGATCTGGAAAGAAATACTGTAAGGGTAACACACCCCTAGTGCCTCTAAGGGTGGGGGTGTGAAGGGGGTGCCATGTAAAAATACTTGAAAACGGCCAACATTGGTGTTGAATCCATAGTTTTCGGGGTTGCCGAGATGAACAGTGACGCCTGTTTAAGTCCAAGTTTGGCCCCCCTCGGCATGGGGGGGGTGAGAAGGGGTGCAAGATACAGTGCTTGGAAATAGGAGATCCGCAGCACGCTGATGGTGGTGTAGAGGGCCCCATTTGATTTCAGATTTCACAACTCATCCCACTTCTAGAAATACTGTGGGTGTAAGACACCCCTAGCACCCCCCCCCATGCTAGGGGATATGTAAAAGTAATCAAAAATGGCTGATATTAGTGTTGAGTCCATAGTTTTCGGGGTCACTGAGATGAATGGTGACACTCCCGATGTCTTTAAGTCCACGTTCAGCCCCCATCGGCATGGGGGGTGAGAGGGGGTGAACAATACAATGTCCAAAATGACTGGCCTTAGTGTCAAATCCATAGATTTTGGGGTTGCTAAACTGGAATGCCTGGAGCACTTTATACCAAACTTGGTACACATATGACTTACACTCTGGAAAGAAATACTGTGGGGGTAAGACATAGTAAGCATGGGGGGTGAGAAGGGGTGCAAAATAAAATATCCAAAATGATCGACATTCGTGTCAAATCCAGAGTTTTCGGGGTCGCTAAGCTGATTGGGGACAGTCCCGATGACATTTAAGCCCAAGTGTAGTCGAATAGAATGCATAGAACTCTGTAGAACCTTCTGGAAATTTTTAGAAATAATTATGCTCCGGTCTTGGACTCCAGTCAAATACTTGGACTCCAGTCAAATACTTGCCATGTTACCAGGCATAGTCACTGAATACAAGGCTATCAGTACCGTCGTAGATGCCTATGAGGTCGTCAATTTCCCCTCAGACTTCCTAAACTCACTTGATCCGGCTGCATTGCCACCACCACGTTGTCTTTTACTTACAGTGGGATCTCCAATTATTTTACTGCGGAACAAGGCTGTGTGTCAAGAAGATGCTGGGTACTGTAATTGAAGTGACTATCTTAACAAGAAAGGGAGAGGGTGGAACAGTTTTTATCCCACAGATACCACTCATTCCGACGGATCTCCCTTTTAACTTAACAGATTGCAGTTTCCAGTGAGACTTGCATTCTTGATCACGATCAACTAGTCACAGGGGCAGTCTATTAAGTACTGCGGCATGGATTTGAGATCGCCATGTTTCTCCCATGGACAACTTTACGTTGCTTGCTCAAGGGTGAGTTCACCCAATACAAGAATTTATTTACTCTTGCTCCTGGAGGTGAAACTGAAAACGTTGTTTATAATCCAGTTCTGAGTTAAATTAATATTATAGTGAATTTGTAAAATATTTTACTTTATAATTTTTATACTGTACTTATACTTTTAATTACCTGTACATAAAATTACTTCGATTTTACACTATAGATAGAATTCATTCCTTTTCCTGTCTAATAGAAGCTTGGGATAAATAAATACCCGGGCAATGCCGGGAAAGGACCATCTAGTGAACTTATAAAAACTTAGGAATGAGAAGCATAATAAACATGGATGTAGTGTTTTGCCAGACCTCTGTAAATGGTACTTATGGTGCAATCCTAACCAACTTTCCAGCACTGGCACATCTGTGCCAATGGGGCATGTGCTGCATTTTGCAGTGGAGCATCCGTCTCAAAGGCTTCAGATTGTTGATCATGACCTTCTTGCTTCCTGGGTTGTCAGGAAATCCTCTGAGAAGAATCCAAAGTCAAATAAGAAAGGCCTAGAAGCCCAAATCCCTTTAAGATAGATTATTTCATTCTGACGTAGGTTACAAAGTACATAGCTTTGTTTAAGTAGGTCAACTGTCTAGAAAAAGACTAAGAGCCCTCAACCTGTTGAGAGTTGGCAGAAACTTGTTTTTATTTCATTTTGCCAAAAGGAGGACATTTTCAGCTTCTGTGGCAAAGTAAGTATTTGGGTTGTATCTTTATTTTGTTTTTGCCAAATAAAAACCATTGCACCGATCTTGAGACCTAGTGAACGGATGGAGACTATTTAGATGTTTCTGTGCTTGTGGAGACCATGTATCAAACTTGCACATATCCTTCTACTTGGGGAAAAGTATGAATTGAGCCATCTAGTTATGTAGGTAATATGTGTTCTGTTTTTCTCTTATGCACATTGAGGACCACGTTTCTGCACAACAGCCTCTTCATGTACAGGGGGGCAGTTAATATTTATGGCGGCCTCCACATAAATGTACCTTGAAAGTGTGTGAGGACTGTTGCAACTCTCATGAAGAGGCCTACTGTATTCATGAGAATCATCACCTCTGTGCGCCAAACTACAGGCAAGGCCCTCACAATTCGTCCAGTTTCAGCAGCCGTGATATGTCTCGTTGCAAGTGTAAACTGGGCACAGGATTGCATTCAACAGCTTGGGCCTGGATCATCAAGTCAAGCTTTTTTAGTTCTTCTCCCCTCACCACTTTGTGGTTTTCAGTACATTTCTCTAGCAGTGCTCAACTTCCATGTTCAGAATAAATAAGTGAATCAAGAAAGATCAAAGCCATGTATTTTCAATGCTGCACACACAAATCTGCATGTTTTAATTAAAACATTCAGTGAGATTATTGTATTTGAACTTCACAATACAATTAACAATTTAATAGCCTTTATACAATTAACAATTCAAAGCTAATGTTACCTTTTGAGACAATTAAGTGTCATGCTGCAGCCTAAAAGAACGGACTTTCCATATTACATTTGGGAAAAGGACACCATCTTGTCTTCAACAATGGGCCTTGGACTTCAACAATTTTGAAGGACTTAGATCGAAGAATACATTCTGTGTTGATTGATTCTTTTCTAAATGGCCCTTGGAGTAGAACACTTTTTCCCCAATCCAAATAATATTTAAAATGGGTAGCCTCCTCCGGCAAGGGGGAAGGGCAAGACTGACTGCTGACAATACAAAGGGTTTAGCTTGTTAGGCTATGCAGCTGTCCTTAAAACCCGGGAAGCTTTTTTGTAATCCCTTAAAGGAAAAATTTGGGGGCAGTTTGGAATGGAGAATTGATGGAAGACAAAAATTTTAAGCGTGTGCGTGCGCACACACACACACCAATGGCATCTTTTCTTCAAACATCCAATTTTCTTCTTCTTTGAAAAAACAAAATCAAGTTTTGGGTCCATATGTAGGGTTACCAGATACAAACTGGCACAGAGTGCCTATACCTTTAACCATTGTATAGAAGAAGGAATTTGGGCAGGTGCAGCTCATCATGGAAGGGTTTCAAAAGCTGCACCTGCCCGAATTCCCTCTTCTGTACAATGGTTAAAGGTATAGGTGCTCTGTCCCAGTTTGTATCTGGTAACCTTATCCAAATGCATGTGTGTAACGTGCTGTTACAAAGAATATTGAAGATGACTGTGAAAGCACTAACACCCTCACAGGACTACAATTCCCAGAATACTTTGAGAAGGAGCCATGACAGTTAAAGCAAAGTTAGAACTTTTTCTCATGATCAGCTTTTGCGCAACAAGTATGCATTTATTTCTTATATGTTGTCTCTGTACATTTTGCTTTTTGGGGAGGACATACAACATTTTTCTCAGCTCTCAAACTACCACATTATAGTTTTCTGGAATTGAAAGGGGAAGTACTGCTTTCCACCCCGTACAGCATTCATTGCAATTGTGTTTCCAAGCTCTTCCACTAACTCATATGGAGCATAATCCAGAAGAGCATTCATTCTCCCTTTTATTTTCAATGGGCTCATGCAGGAGAATTTTTTGGCGGATTGTTCTCCATGGATTAACTGCAGACTATCTCCTGCACTGCCACCATTAATGCAATCTGTTGCCTGAGGTGGCCACTCCACCTTGCCTCATAGTAAGACCTTCCCACGCATAAAGGCTAAATGTTGGGGGCACCTATGACTGACTATTCCAAGTCCACAAACATGGGCCCAGGAAAAGACTAATCATTGCCTGCCTCTTGTGTGACTGGAATCATTCAGTCAATGTTAGTCAATCAGCACAAAACATTACATTATCTTACAGCATGCTTCTATGCGTATTTATTCAGATAAAAATCCCACCTGAGTTAAATGGGACATACACCCTCGTAAGTATGCTTAGGAGTGTAGTTTTAGGTTACAGATATGGATTTTTCACTCCAGGTGCTCTTGTAAAATGTACTTGCCTCTTAAAAAGAAATATCCTATGCAATGAGTCCTTCCCATTGAAGCTAAGACCTACTTTACAAAAAACGTCAAATCATAGCCTAAACAAACTCAAGTCTACATATATATTTATATATTTTAAACCAGCAATTAAAACCATCTTCTTCAGGGAAGTTTCAAAGACTGAAGTATATTTACAACATAGAAATTGGACATCAAATCAGTCTTAAAATTGACATTGTCTTTCCTTTGTCCTGTTGGAGATGAATTCCAGCAAAGGAGTCCAATTTTTTTGTCTTGCAGGGAATAATTTACACTGCTGTGCTATATGGATAAGCAGAATTCTGACTGTCCTGGTATTGTTTAACAAGGGCAACAAGGATCTTTGCTCAGTGTGGGGCCGGGGTCAGCTTATTATACAGCCTCCTTTCTCTTTAAATGGGTTCTTGTCTTCTGGGACACCTTTTAAGAGCGGATCTTCACCAGCCATGGATTCTATATAAGTCTTGAGTTCTGCTGCTGTCTTGGAGACCTGTATGAAGGGGGAAAGAACATAAGAAGAGCCCCACTGGATCAGGCCACAGGGCCAACGAGTCCAACATCCAGAGCGCAATCCTATCCTGGAGTTAGGCTGGCACAGTTAGGCCAGCAAAGTTTGGCTGGCACAGGGGCCACAATAAAGCGAATTTGGACTACTCTCGGAGCCAGGGAGAATGGCGCACGTCTTTGTGCTGACCTCTCTGACTCAAAGAGTGGTCCAAACGTATGTTACGGTGTCCCTTATGCAGGTCAAACTTTGCTGGCCTAACTGTGCCGGCTTAACTCCAGGTTAGGATTGCGCTCCCAGTTTCTTGAAAGTTTTTGCCCTTAGGCCAGTGCTTCTCAATCTTTTTACCAAGACAACCCACTTTGTCAGTTGTGGCAGCTGCGTTGCGCTCCAGAATGCCTTGTGGCTGCTGGGTAATACTTATGCTTGACCCACGTTGTTGGCTATATCGCGGCCCAGAATGCCTTGCAGTTTTCGGGTAGTGCTGGCATGCAACCCACGAAAAACTGGTTTGCAACCCAGTGTGAGAACAGCTGCCTTAGGCAATTATTACCTTCAAACAGTCCGAAAAGTAGTGGCAGTCTTGAGTGATAGTGCGCACCATCTACCAGGACTGACTCAAGGCATGCAGTTTCCATGCCCTCCTTGTATCAGAATTTCTCCATGAGAATGCTCCTTTGGATTTTATCATAACCAAAGGTGAATTACTTCTCCATTACAGCTAACCCTCTGTTTGTATGACCTGCTCCCACCCACCATCACTAGCCGATTGGCCTGACAAAAGGTAGCCTTCCACTGTTTTGAACACATGTATATGGAGATAGTTACCATTTGTCTTTCATTTTTCACTTCCTTTTTCAGCTGGTCTAATTCCATCTTTACGAGCTCTTTCTCAGTCATATCCTGGGCCATCTTGCCCTGAAATTGAGACATAAATCCACTTTAGCCATCTAAATACATCTAAAGTGCCTCTGTGGCAAATACAAACAAGTTATTTATCACCAGGGATGCATGCTCAAGCTCAAGGTCAATCCCAACTGCAGAAAGCCCAGCGCCTTAGAGACACGTGACTTTTTAATTTCATTCTGCAATTCATAGTCCACCAGTATGCCATTTAGGGAATAGTTCATGAACACATCTTTTTTTCCAAAAATAATTTAAAATAATTTTTTTTAATTTTTCAAGAAATTACAGAAATAAACACGCACTACAGAAGAAATACCAACACTTAAAATGATGTAACCAAACCTCCACTCTCCCATTCTTGGTTGTTCACTCTTCCTAGAGGGGGAGAAATGCTAAGTTTTTCAGGAGCCTGAACTCCTGTGTAAAGCGGCCCTTCCCCCTTGCCTTCAGAGCCATTCGTAGATGTGAAAGCAAAGCAGAGGAGACGCCTCCCTGTGCTTTCACAGCTGTGAATAGTTCTGAAGGCAAGGGGGAGAGGCCGCTTTACACAGAAGTTCAGGATCCCAAAAAATATAGCATTTGCCCCCACTCTAGGAACGTCACTGTTTCATTCATACAAGAACCAGGGTTTATTCAAGGGGAGTGGTGAGGATGGCGTCATTGGTAGGAGTAGTGGTGTCATCTGTTAATGAACAGAGGGAACGCTGGGTGGGACTTACGCTCTGATTGGCTGCCCGTCCGTTGCATTCCGCCACCTGCCCGCGCTGCCCCGGCCTTGGAGGGGGCGCCTACTCGCCACAGGGATGTGGGGGCGCGTGCCGGGTGCCTGGGCAAGCAGCGATGGGGCGCGCCATCCGGAGGCACCCCACGTGGCAGGCGGGCAGGCGGCGGAACGCAACGGGCGGGCAGCCAATCAGAGCGTAAGTCCTGCCCAGCGTTCCCTCTGTTCATTAACAGATGACACTACTGTGTAGGAGCACTATACTACCTTTTAATTTTGTTTTAAAGAACCTTAATTGAAAAGATGATTAGAAAGAGGCAAAAGAAATTTCTCTAGAGGCATATATCTAGGCAGTCATCTTTTTCAAGGGCTGCTTGAGAGATTGTATGTAGCTCAAGTTATGTTAATGCTGCAATCCTAGACAAGCTTTCCTCGGAGCAAATCCTCTTGAACATAGTCGGATTTATTTCTAAGATTTATTTTATGCCTAGACTAGCACTCTTATATTTGTGCGAGTTATTTTTTAATCCAATATTTATAAATGTGTTTAACATAATTTTTTCAATGGTTGTATATATTGTTCATTTTTAATATTACATTGTAAGCCACCTTGAGCATTTGCTCCAGCAAAGGGAAAGAGGATACAAATCTTTGAAATACATAAATAAATATTTATACACTGCTACTGCTTGGGATGAAGAGTGCTACGTCTTTAAGGGCCCAGTTCTGTTCAACTTTCCAGCACTGATGCAGAAACAATGCAGTCCTGAAGAAAAGGAAGAAATGTTTGCTTATGATGAGGAGGCCACTGTGACTGCCCACCACCACAGAATGCAGCACATGCCCACTGGCACAGCTGTATCAGCACTGGAAAGTTGGATAGGATTGGGCCATAAATGTAGGATAAGTGGGGATCATGTTGCTGCTTTGTCGTGCCCCTGCAAGGACTTACATGGTTCCCAGCTCCCTGGTAGGAGTTTGGGAACCACTGGTGTATAGGACTGTAGCCTTTGTTTCAAAGTAGAAATAAGTAGCAGTACAGGAGAAGAGAACTCTGTAATGGCAACTTCAGCATTCAAGTCGCTTCTGGTTACTTCCGGGGGACATTCTGAGACCCATGGAGGTCAATACTGTGGTTCGCTGACCTGGTGCAACCCAGAAGTGGCCTCCAGGACCTCCCAGTAAGGCATTGCGGTGCTACAAGGAGCATCGTATTGGGCCCACTGTTTGGAACATGCTGGTCTAATTTCATCCTCCCTCCCATGCCCTTGCACATGGAAACTCAGTAAAAATCATACATGGAAACCTGATTTGGTGCATGCATTCTGCTCACTGGTTCAAGAGGGGTATGTGTATGCAGGCAGCTGTGGATAGGATGAGTATGGATAAAAGTCTTCTGGCACATTAAAAACCTACACAGCTAATACAGCTACATTTTCTGGAAAGATTTGCTGCTGCTGCTGCTGCTGCTGCTGATGATGATGATGATGATGATGATCTGAGACGGTATGTCCAACCATGCCTGCTCATGCCCTTAATTACATGGGGAGTGGGGCTGGTTGAATGCCTCATCCAAACAGGCCCCTTGTGTCTTGCAGCCAAGTGCTGCATGCCAGTGATTCTGTGATAGAATCTTGGCATTTACACCAGCCAATCAGAACATTGCTACATGCGGTGTTTTCTGCCCTGGCAGCCAGGCTCACTACAAAGCGATCAAAATGACTGGAGACTTGCTTTGGTTATTTTTTTAATGTGGAAGCAGAGGTTCCCAGGAGCCTACTAGCTTCCATGTTTTTAGGCCATTTTGCATGCTTCACAATGCAATTGAGGAAGTAACAATTACCCACTTGTGGGTTGGGAAAAACCGTTTCATCCATTACTTCTGTATTAAGCAGCTTATTCAAAGTCCTATTTTACCACTATATGTCTGCAGTTTGATAACTATTCCTCTGTCTAGCTGCAAAAGCCCTCATTATGTCATGATTAAAACAAGGAAATAGGAAGTCCTGCAGAAAAAAAATGGTGAGAAATTATGCACAACTTGATTGAGAGTGCAATCCTAACCTGGAGTTGGACCAGTAAACTTTGGCGGGCACAAGGGACACTTTAAAGTATGTTCGGACCACTCTCGGAGTCAGAGAGGCCAACACACAGACGTGCGCCACCCTCCCTGACTCCGAGAGTAGTCCAAGCACCCTTTATGGTGTCCCTTGAGCCAGCCAAACTTTGCTGGTCTAACTGTGCCGGCCTAATTCCAGGTTAGGATTGTGCTCTGAAACATCTACTGATATCTCCAACTTTACTTCTGGTTTCTCCACACAACCTCATTTGCTGATGGACACATTTGCACTATGGGTGTAATATACCTTCCCTCTCTCCTGGGAACTGTGAAAACTGTTCTCAGAGGCATTTAGGCATTGCTGAAAGAATTCTCTGCATGCTCACCAAATGCCAATTCACAGAAGGGGGCCACGACAAGTGAGCTGATATCAACCTACCTGCAATCTACATTTGTATCTGTGGCTTCTGTCCCCCTGGTCTCTCTGCTTGGATCAGCTCCTCACCATCTTTGATAGCTTCTCTCTTTTTCTCCAAGGCCCTATTCAAGACCCAATTTTGTGCAAAGGCTTTCCTGAGCCATCCTTTGATTCTTCCTTCTCTGCCACCTTATTCTCTACTCATCATCAGAACACACTGACGTCATTCCCATTACTGCTCCTGTTTGCTTAAAGGACATTATAAAACTATGTTCCATGACTATGGAGTAAGTTTTATAAATATTAGTATTAGTGGTAGCAATCTGAGAGCGCAATCCTATCCTGGAGTTTGGCCGGCACAAGGTATCATAAAGCACATTTGGGCCGTTCTCAGACTCAGGGAGGAGGGTGCATGTCTGTCTGCTGGCCTCCCTGACTCCGAGAGTGTTCCAAACATACTTTATGGTGTCCCTTGTGCTGGGCAAACTTTGCTGGCCTAACTGTGCCAACCTAACTTCAGGTTAGGATTGTGCTCTGTAACAAAATGCACTCTGGTTTTGTATCATGCAAATTTGTGACATTCAATTACTCCGATGCTTTACAAATTGGGTCCAACTGTCTCTGGACTGTACTATTTCAGGACTGCAAGTAACCAAAACCTGTGATGGAGTGCTTCTACCCACTCATCCCTTTTTAAACTCCCCAGACAGAAAAAAACTAGATGTTTTGGGGAGAAGGTCATTCACCCAATCTTTTCCCAGTTTTTCTGAGTGTAAACATTTAGCAGGTGGGACCAATCAAATACATCCAGGTGGTACAATCCGGGAACAGTCTTATCACAGTATCAGAAACAAAACAAGGCAACTGAGATTCAGGACTGAGATTCAAGCTTTACCATCAGGTTTCCTTGACCCATTAATGCTAATGTGAGAGTGAGGCAAGGCATTTTATTTTGTATGCCCAGAAACCCAATGCTCCATCTGTTCTGGGACCAAGTACTGACATTCAGAACAAAAGCTGTGGGGTTGAAATTAAGCTCTGTGTTCTCAGTCTTATGTGTGGGCTGATATGACTGGTACCACTTGTGTGCGTGGGAGGTTCTTTCGTGCAGTTGAATTCTACACCGCAACAGTATCATCATATGAGATTTGTGCATCATATGGTACATCCCACATCAGAGACATCCTTTCTGTTATTTCACACAGTAGAGCCAATGTAGTAGTAAGGAAGCAATCAGTCCTTGCTCTGACCACTGGCATAGCTAATGAAAGTGTAGCCTGGTGCAGAGGACAAACTGATGCCCTTGAACTGATGTCACAACAGGAAGTGACATCACAGTTGTATTTTTGTTTTCCGGTTTTTTGGCCATGTTGTTTGATAAAGGTATTACACTCTGATTTGTTCAATTGCATTCTACATTAAAGTCTACATCGAATGGTACATAACCTGTTGATATTATTCATACATACCAAGGTTTTTACAATTTTGGCCACTAGTGTCAAGCTCAGCTTGTTGCCCCTCTTAAGCTTGTTGCCTGGTGCAGTTGCACCTCCCTGCACTTCTTTAGCTGTGCCCTGGTCTGACCAATCAATTGTGATTGGTGAGCCTATGTCTGTTGGCCATACTTCCTTGGAAAAGATAGGCATCATTCTCTCACCTTACGGAGGCCTCCATGACTACTACTCCACCTCAAGATGCATCAGTAGGCTGCCTCAGGATGCGCGCATCCTGTTGGCATGGCTGCATCAGCACTGGAAAGCTGGATAGGATTGGACCCTAAGAATCCCCCCTTGAATTCTACCATGGGAAAAAGGCAGAATGTAAGAAGTAAAACATTCCTCATCTGCTTCTATATCATCATCTATATCAACTGGAAGGCTCCAAAGGGCAAGTCCCCATCCCACCCTAGCGTAAACAGAACGCTAGGATATGTTGTTTGGATAATTTTTTTTAGTTTAAAAAAAAAAGTCATATAGAAGTAATCCATGAAGATGAACAGCCTACAGCAATAGAATGCCTTTCCTTAGGGAATGGTGGTTCAATCAATTTAAATAATCCCTCCCTGAATTAGAGAGAAGCTCCAAAAGAGATGTTCCTTGCCGGCTTAAGGACACTGTGACATTGGAACACTAATCCATATGAAAACACGCAAGTGGGTTTGGATGATATGTCAGCGCTGTTTCAGACCTGTTGGGGAAATACTTCCAGCTAGGTGTCCTAACTTTGAGGGTGACCGTAATTCTTTTCCAGGTTTGCTAACCTGCCTTATACTTGAAAACAAAACTAACAGTTCACTAACCTTGCTGCTATTTCCAGGCAGAAGTTAAGAAGTTGTCCTTTGCTAGAGTTTTTCCATCCGTGAGACCCAAAGCGCTTTATTATCACTAATTAATTAAGCCCTGTGAGAAAGGTAAATCTGATCTGTATGTGGAGACCTGTGACCTTGTAGTCCGGTGGCTTTCAAGATCAGGAAGTGGATTTTGAAGATCAGGCACCATAACCAGGTTGATACTTTGGGAATTGTTTGTTCAAGGCTGAGAAACCCTCAACACAAGCAATGCATGAATACACTGCTATGTGCTTTATTTGGTTTTGTGGTGTGCCTGATGCTGAATCTAGCCTGAATTCTCAGTAAACACAAGGATATATTGTCATATGTGTCTTATGAAGGTGCCACTTTATGGAGAATTTTGTTCATGATCTGATTCTGGGGAAACCTTTCAAGAAAAGTGGGGTTGGCCTAGATGTAGTGATCTTTATGCATATACTGTATTGGGGTACCTAAAAAATTATGGGTTGAAACTTGTATCCAAAGAACGTCATGATGATGTCCCACCTTGAGTTACAACCAGCTCCAAAATCCCTAAAGAGAATATACGTGTAGCTTTCAGGACAAATAAAGGAAAAGTGTTAAAAGACTTCTGTATCCTTAAAACTCCTATGGCTATAATTAAAAGCTATTAATCATAGCTAACAAATACAAATCTGCAAGAATTTTTAGGATAAAGATTATTTTTCTCAAAGCTTTGACGTATAAAAATACTTCTCTTCCAGAAAACAAGCAGAATTCCTCAGGAAAAAGAATCATGTTTGATTACTGCAGCTGAATTGTGAGTGCCCGCTCAGTTTATGTGGAGTAAAGGTGAGGCCCAGTGAACTTGGTCAGTGCCCTGTGTGTGAACTAAGGGTGCATGTCACAATGCCTTCCAGAATCTTCTGCAAAGCAGAAGGGCTGAGGTTTCCCCATTGGACTAGTCAAGGTCTTCTATGCATGTTGAAACTTGAAAACTCCAACCCAAGAGCATAAAATTACTCGTCAAGAGTGTGGGGAGCCATGCACCAAATTGGATTTCTCCAAATTTAAATTGTGTAACAAATGTAAACCAAAATGAGCTACCTGAGCAGCTTGCAGTTTTTCACTTCGGAAATAACTTGGAATAAGTGTGTGTGTGTGTGTGTGCGCACGCACGCCATTTAATTGCATGATAAATGTAAGATAACTGTAAGCAAACAAGGTCTGATAATGTGTGGACTTCCATCTTGGCGAGAGGAAGGGGCGTGACTATTTTATCCAATTTATTCTTCAGCTTAAATACCCTCCCCTAACTTTCTGGCCCTTGTATGATCCCCCTCCCCCCAATTTTGTATATAAGCTTCATCACCTCCTCTTGCTCCTCCTCTTTCGCACTGTTTGATCATTGGAACTAAATATTTAATACAGTCTGCATTAATAAAAAAGTATTATTATGCAATTTATGTAATTTACATTGGACAGCTTCTAATTAGTTTACATCTAATGCATCAGAAGCAGTTGGTTTAATAAGACCAATATGATGATCATATTTATTATTTAGAGTGCCTAAAAAACAAGACAGAATGACAGAACCTGCCGGAAAGCTTACAATCTACATAATATTGCCTGATACTTTTACCATGTCAAGGCTAAAGCAGAGGAGACTAGAAATGTGTTATACAGTAGTCATCTCTTTATAGCAACTGCAGGGGTCCCAATCAAGATTGAAACCATGCTGGGGGGGGACTGAACTCTTTCCCTCTGCACCATTTCTGCCCACAAAAATGACTTGTTATATGCTTCTAGACACTGTGGCTCAGCCATCTTCTACCTGGGATCAAAGAAGATTTTGTAGCACCCCTTCCCCCAAGATGAAATCCAGTTTAAGTAAGTAAATAAAACGTTTTTTGATTACTTGGCCATACCTTTTGATAGAATACACGTTTTGTTTCATGGCATTCAGCGTTAAACTGGAACTATAACATGATAGTATTGTTCATACTTACCTAAGTTTTCACAACTTTGGCCACTAGTTGGCCTCCAGCTTGTTGCCACCTAAAGCTTGTTGCCTGGTGCTGTTGTCCTCCCCCCCTGCACCCCCTTAGCTATGCCTCTGCCTCAATTACAGGAAAATATGGGTGCAAATAGGAGCTTCCCTCCTGACAGATGGCAGCTGGGGAGGGAGAGGGGTTTGAGATTTTCATCAGGATAAATAGTGGTACTGACCGAGTTCTGGGTCCCTGCAGCTGTGTGTGTGTGGCTTTCTTTTTTTAGTTTGCAGAGATGGAAATGTGAAAATGCAGTTCTCGTCACATCTACTTTCATTCTAATTACAATGCATTAACTTTCAAAATTGTTTAAGCAAATTTGCAAAATGTGACTTCCTGGGGTATGGAGTTTCAGTTTCTTCAGCTGTAGTGGAAAAAATTGCCCAAAAGGCATCTCTAGGTCAAACTATTATTAACCTGAGGTACTTCTTCATTTCTTCTTGGGTATCTTGGGGTGACCGACACAGCGAGTTTCTTGGTACAAGAGCTTCCCCTGCTACTAAGTGTACAGCCCTTCAACTTCAACAGGAGATCCATAAAATGTTATGCCAAATTGGCAGGGACTCCCATGGCCTGCCCAGGAATTTGCTCTATGCCGATGCACGAAACTGACAAATGCAAGAACCCTGGCAAGAACCTTAATGTGGACATTGGTGCTGTGATGTAATTCCCTGACACATTTTCTGAACTTAACAATGGGGTTTTGTCATTTTTTAAGTGTCCCTCAAAACCGTGTTTCAAAAGTGCACCTTGACCATTTTTGTAATTGGAGAACTGAAATTCTGAAATGTTGTCAAACTTTGAATTTGTGCAAAAGGTTCAGTTTCATTGTAGAACACAGCCCTTTGGGGGAGGCACCGTTGAGGGGATTTGTCCTCCGAGTTAACAAAAACAGCAGCGGTATTGGAAGGTTGCAGTCTAGAGTAGAGAACCAGTTTGGGCGAGACAGGGAGAGAAGGGCTGCTAAATCCTTTCCCCTTAGGCTGTTTTTCCACCCAGAACTTTCCCCAGCTACTTCCTCCTAACATGATGGGGGAGAAACAACAGTATGTGTATCTTCTCCCTTGTTTGAGAAAAACAACTGGGGAGAATATTGAGTGGCAAAAATGAGGGGAGGGAGAGGTTAAGCAGGCTCTCTGCTTGCCGTTGCAGCCTCTTGTGTCAACTTTAGTTTAAACAAAACTTGAGGGGAAGATGCACACAATGGCATGCAATGTCTATTTTGGCCCTTACTGGACAGATAAATATAAATAAGCTATTTTAAACCAGCTGAAGCCTGTAAAGGAAGAAGAGAGGCAGCGTTCTGTGCACATTTTCTACTGTGTGTGGTTTAAGACATGAGCTGAGCTCACTAGTTCTTGGAGACTGCATGACTGCTGGGGACCATGAGGAGCCAGAGTGGCTCCACAGATGGGGGATCGGGGAGGAATGTACTGTACAGAGACCCACACCTACAGAAGGGACCTGCTTGTGCTCAGACAACTCCTGAGCTGTCCCCTGCTGCTGCTGTCCCCTGCCATCTGGTAAGCCTAGGCCTCTGGGGCTCTTTATTAGACTAGTAACAGACCATCTTCTTTCGCCAGTGCCATTTTCAATTCCCAGGTTTCCTGATCCTCACACTGCCAGGAAAAGAGAGAAGCCAGCCTGCTGCTCCGCCTGCTCCCCATTGTCTCCTGATAAGCCACCCTAGTTCCAGCTGGGAACTGGGCAGTGGATAGGTGAGAATCCTCCCTCACTGTTGCTGGTGGTGGTGTGTATCCATTTCTCAGTTTCCGAGCACCGTGAATGTGTAGCTGGTTCACTTGCATGCACTTTCCAAAGCTTGTGGGGGAGCACATCACTGGGGCCCTCTGCAGGACTTTTGCTCTTGTGCTGCACAAAGTGAGAGCCAACACTGATGGTGCGCTCACAACGAAGACCATATGGCTCATGCAAGCATCTTGCAAAGAAAAAGATCCGGCTGCATTTCCCAGATAAATATTCTGTACTCCCAGTTGGAGGCAGCCAACATAGGAAGCTGCCTGAGGCGTCTGAATTTAAGCAGCACCAAGCAATTTTGGAAAATCCTCGAAATAAAAGGAGGAATACTGCCCTAGAATTCTGGGACAAAATGGGAATTCTGCCTTTCTGCCCTAGAATTCCAGGACAAAGTATGATAGGTACGTCCTTGTGATTGTTCCACAACTGCAGCCCTTTTTCTTCATTCCACTTACAAACTGAGCAGTTGCAGTGGAAAAACTGGGCAATCCCACCTCCTCTGCAAAGAAACACGATGCTAGAGGACAACGAAATTGATTTTTGCCTAGGGTGACAATATAGCTTGAGACTGCGAACCACGACAGCACGCAAACACACAATGGATGAGTCCTAACTTGTCTGTCACTGACAGTAGCTGAGCTGTACATGCATCTGGAGGTCACTAGTTGCACATAACTCAGCAACCTCCAGTCTAGAAAAACTGTGGAAGAATAAACAGCATCTACTTCATCAGTGTGTCGTTCCTGGAGATTTTCCTTGGACGGCACAATGAACGCATCCTACATACATCAATTGGCTTTTCATTGAATTGAAGTGGGTGTGACAGAGACCTTCTTGCCTGTGGTGTGCATGTTCATCCCATTCTCACCTTAAAACAGACTTTTAAGGGTTTTGTAGTGCTTCAAAAACCTATGACACCTATTTGACTAGAGATATGAATGGGAAAAAAGTGCACATGTGTGTGTGTGTGTGTGTGTGTGTACCAAGGGCAATAGTACCTCTACCATCTCATGTTTAATTCTCTTTAAAATACACCCTTCCCTCTAGCCCAAGCATGCTATAGAAATATGTTTTTGCATGCAGATTGCAGTTGGTGGTGGATTTGGGATATAAGGCAATAGTCCTAAACACAAGTCCTTTCAAGTCCTAAACTTGAAAGTAAGTTTCTTGGAATTTTGGGACAGGCACTTTTCTTCCAAGTAACTGTCAATAGTTGCAACACATTTAAGTGATATTTTCCATCACAAATGATAACGACCTGTGAATGGAAGGAAACCTACCTCTTTTGATGCCTTTCCCCCTCCAACTCTCCAAGTTGTTTAGCGATATCTGCCAGTTGGTTAGATGGGCTCTTCTGTACTGTCCACCTCCCGGATGGGAGATGTCTTTGGTTTTAGGTGATGGCCTGCTTTGGAAGTGATTGTCTTCTGTCCTTAATCTGATAATAGACTCAGCAAATTAGAACTGGTCAGGTGTTAGGAATTAACCTCAAAGCCCAGGGTAAGCACAGAGAGAGGAGACAACAGATGGCCTGTTTTGAAAAAAAAGTAGATCAATAGATCCATTTGAACAGTAGATAAAACATTTAATTCAAAGGCTGCAGAATTACTTCCAGAACTCAAGGATCCATAATCATTGAATGAGATGCTTCTGGTATGCTCTTGGGTTGTTATTCATACAACCCACTTACTCTAGAATTGGCCTATTAATGGTCAGTGGGGCCATTGGATGTAAAGAGACATTGTATTGTTGACTTTGCTCCAAAGTCTGTTTTCATTACTAAGATCAAACTCCCGAGAGATTTAAGTAATAGCAAAGGAGCTGTGCCTTCTGAGCATGGGCAAAGTGCATTTATCTTGCCAGTAAGGGACCACAGCTTATCCATTCACATCTGAGATGGTAAGGCAGGGCTTCTAGGTCAGGATGGGGATAGCATTAAGGTAGGTCCTTAATGGCATTAAGGAGACAGCAAGTCCCTTCCAGAAATGCTGGCTCATGCATACCAAGGTCACATTCGAGTTGAAATTGTGTGCACTGGCCATTCTGTAGGAATGAGAGTACGTTCTTAGAGTACAATTCTACACATGTCTATGCAGAAGGAAGTCTCATTGTGTCCTACTTGTCCTACTGCAGTAAGTTTTGGTGGGGGTGGGGACTTGGGCTGGGGGTGTGCCCCAGTGGCACTGCAAGGACCCAGGGGCTTTTAACATTACCTGGTGGGTTTGCTCACTGCCCCCTCTGCAGGCCTCCTCACTGCTTGAAATTGGCAATAGGATCGCACTTCTGGTTTCAATTGAAAACCCAGACCCTCCCTGAGGCCAGCATGACCCCATAAGTAAGGTTAAAAGCCCCTGCCTCCCCATGGCACCATGATCATTGTGGTGACTTCAGGACACCCATTTCTGGACCATTCTCCCTTAAGGGGAAACACCACATTAGGAACTGCAGCTTTTAATAGATTAATAGAAGTGCAGCTTTACAGCACTATCCCGAACCACCCCACCCCACCTACAACAATGCATCAGGGCCAGCGTATGTTATGGGGGAAGTTGGAAGGCTGGAGACTCCTTGAGGAAGGGGACATTCATCCCCCTGCCCTGGGGTAAGGCTTAGCCTGCACAATGGGTCTACTCAGTGGTGTCATCCAAATGATTTACGAACAGGTACTCACTTTTGATTGGCACTTGTTGGGGTCCACCCAACTTACTTACCTGGCAGGTAAGGTTATACTTACCTGGCAGGGTAGACACCATGATCATGAAGGTGGTTTTCCCAGGGTGAGGCTCATCCATTGCACTGCGGGTGTGCTGACCCCTGCGATTTCCCCAAATGCGGGAAACTCGACTGCATAATTTGTGGTAGTGGGGGACTGTGTTCGCGCTTTCCCCTAAAAATTACCGCTGGGAGAGGTTATCCAGGGGTTCGGAGTGGGGTGCCATCAATATGCTGATGACACCCAACTTTATCTCTCCTTTCCCCCTGATTCTGAGGAGGCGGTTGAGGTCCTGGATCGCTGTCTGGAGGCAGTTGGGGGCTGGATGCGGGCGAACAAGCTGAAATTAAATCCGGATAAGACAGAGGTGCTTTTGGTTCGGAAATCCACAGCTCGGGTATTGGACTATCGTCCTGCTCTGAATGGGGTCGCACTTCCTCTGAAGGAGCAGGTTCGCAGCTTGGGGGTTCTCCTGGATTCACAGCTACACCTGGAGTCCCAGGTGGCGGCGGTGGCCAGGGGAGCCTTTGCTCAGCTTCGGCTGATCCGCCAGCTGCGGCCGTACCTGAGCTGTGCGGACCTGGCCACAGTGACCCATGCCCTAGTGACATCAAGATTAGATTATTGCAATGCGCTCTACGTGGGGCTGCCTTTGAAGACGGTCCGGAAATTACAACTAGTACAGAACGCGGCGGCTCGGGTGGTTGCTGGGGCACGTCGGTTTGACTCTGTCGAGCCGCTGCTTCGGCGACTACACTGGCTGCCGGTTCTGTTCCGGGCCCAATTCAAAGTGCTAGTTTTGATTTTTAAAGCCCTTTACGGCTCGGGTCCGGGGTATTTGAGGGACCGCCTCCTTCTATATAATCCAACCCGTACTCTTAGATCATCTGGGGGGGCCCTTCTGACTGTGCCGCCACCAGGAGAAGTAAGAGGAGTGGCGGCCAGGAAGTGGCCCCCCAACTCTGGAACACCCTTCCCCTCAAATTCAGAACTGCTCCCTCTCTGTTTACATTTCGGCGGGGGCTGAAGACCTTTTTATTCCAAAAAGCTTTCAATTGTTGACAGGTTGGCTGGCTGGTTATTATGATCCACGGGGCTTGTGTCTTATTTTATTTTTTAACTGTTTTTAAATTGTTTGTGTTTTTTAATCTTGATTGTTTATTGTTTAATACTGTTTTAATTGTTTTTAATGTTAACTGTTATATTTTATTTTTATCCTTTTTAATATTGTAAGCCGCCTTGGACATCTGCCTTGGCAGAGGAAAGGCGGGGTAGAAATTTCTTAAATAAATAAATAAATAAATAAATAAATAAATAAATAAGCCAGAAGTGATGTCGTGGCCGGAAGTGAGGTCATGATTGTTGCCATGGATGTGATCATGTTTGTAATAACTTCAGCTTGTGGTTAGTGTTGATTTAACTTCTATTGCTTTGCTTTCTAGAGATGTGTATATACATAGCTTCAACTGTTCCCCGGTTAAATAGCAGGCTAGACTGTACTAGATTGTGAGCCCTTTTGGGACAGGGAGCCATTTAACTTTAATGGCTGCAGGCGTGCAGTACACATGCGCAGCTGCTGAGCCAACCAGCTGACGGGGCCAGCTTCGAGTGGGCGGGGCCAGCTCAACTTCTAGGAACCGGTACTCGCGTAGTGGTGCGTAGTGGGTGCATGACATCACTGGGTCTACTGATGCAAGTCTGAGCAGATCCATGTTGGCAGATTGAGCCTGGGGAAGTGTCTAGAATACAGTGTGCATGGCTGCTCCTGGCCCTTCCCCCTCCTGGGCCTGATCCACTCCCGCCTCGTTGCCACTCTCCCTCTGCCCTGTTATATGCCCCCATCCTCTCCTGTCCTGTTCTGCCTCTGTTCTGCTCAGCATGGATCCGGCAGGAGCCCGCACCTTCCACTGGCATGCACAGGCTGGCCTGGGCCTTCACACCAGTGTGGAGCTTGTGGGCAGTTTGTTTGGTCTTACCTGTTACCGGATTACGCCAGGTTGGTTGTCTGCTTCAACTCATCTTTTTATTTGCATCAGGGAAAAACGAGGGTCCACTCTACGGCATTACTGTGGACTTTTTCATTGAGACATCCTGGAATGACTTACAGCCCAATCCTAAGCTGTTCAGGTGCTGTAAGTGCAGTGGTAGCCAAACAGCTGCCCCTGCACCCTACGTGCACCAGGCAGGCGCGAGAGGCAACTTGGGAGAAGGGGACGGACGTTTGTCCCCTTTGCCCAGATAAAGGTGCAGAGCCTCTTATAGGCAGTGATGTCATGCAGGGGGTACGCGGGGGTACGCAAGTACAGGTTTCTAGGATTACAGTTGGCCCCGCCCATTTGCCCACCCACTCGTTGACTCCGCCCCCTGCAACATTTGAATTTCCTGCATGTTTGAGTTGCCTGCACGTTCTCAGAGCCAGGCAGGCAGCGAGTGGAGCCTTGCCTTGCCTTGCCTTGCCACTGAAAAATGAGCTGCTCTGGGGTTTTGGAACTGTTGGGTCACTTTAACATGATGCCAGGCCTCCTTAATGTGTTCTGGGGGTGCTGTGGAATACTGTTGCAACTGTTGGGTCAGTTTAAAATTGTCTGAGGCCTCAAAAAGGGCTTTTTTCATGTCACTTCTTGCCACGACATCACTTCTGGCTTATGACGCCACTTCCGGTGGACGGGTCCCAACATGTGCCAATCAAAAGTGAGTACCTGTTGTTAAATCATTTAGATGACACCACTGCTTATAGGTCACCTGAAATCTGCACTGGCTATTTTGCCAGCGCAGACTTGAGGGTCTCCATGTCGGGCTGCGCAACCAGACTCGGAGGTTTGGATCCAGTGATGGAGGTCACCACCGGTCCCACCCCCATTCCACCCCTCCTTTGCCCAGTTCCACCCTTCCTGCCTGCCCTGAAGGAGTGCATTGCCAGAAGCAGTGGAACTTACCGCCCACCAGCTCTGTGTGGCTTCCTTTGGGGGCTGGGCTCCGGTGTTGGGCGGGCTCTTGTGGTTAGGCCTTACCACTGGCAATGGAAGTGCCTCGCAGCACTTTTGCAGCCCCGGTGCTGGTGATAATAGGATTGGGCCCTTAAGCTGCAATCCTGTGTACACACTTATATGGGAGTAAACCCTACTGAACAAGTAGAATTTACTTCTGAGTAGGCATGCCTAGGATTGAGTACTTAGTGATGCTGATTCTGGCACAGACTGATACTTAGAATCAGCTTTGCTAAAGAGAGTTTACTTCTTCATGACCCAATTGTCAGGCACCACCCATAAAGAGTATTTTAAACTTCCTCTCTGACCCTGGGTGCTCTAGGCCCAAGTTTAATCAATGGCCAGACCCTTCAATGGACACAGGTTTCCCCCACTTCCTCCTCTCTTCCCTCAAATATGTGACATGCTTTATGAGTGATCTTTCATTAAAGACAGATACTGCAGCTATTGAGAAAATAAGAACTTGGGTCAGCACCGTTTTATGCACCTCAGGCTTTAGAACAATGCGGCTGGAATGGAAGCACTTTTGTGGCATTCAGGCCATGTACACTATGTATTTAAGCACCCACGATTTTCTGCAGAAGCCTAAAGCCAGCACCATCAGCCAGAGGTCTAAAGGCTGCTCCTCTGTGTGTGTGTGTGTGTGTGTGTGTGTGTGTGTGTGTGTGTGTGTGTGCTGGTTTGTTTTAATCATTATTCCTGCAATCCATTGTAAGTCACCTTGTGGATCACTGGAAGAAAAGTATATCAACCTTCAGAATAAAAAACATGGCACAGGCCCTGCCCCTTCAATCACACCATTCAGTAGGAATGATACAAAACAGAAAGCAAGATGGAGAGAGAAGAAAACACTTTGAGGCAGAAAGACTTTTGATCAGCAGTCTCCAGACTTTTCAGTATGAGGGCCACATCACATATTTAACAGATTTTTGTGGGCCAAAAAACAACAACAGTGTTATAAATGAATGAACAAAATTTAGGGCGCAATCCTAAACTGAGTTAGGCCAGCATAAACTAAGCCAGCAAAGTTTGGCCAGCACAAGGGCCACCATAAAGTGTGTTTGGACCACTCTCGGAGCCAGAGAGGGCAGCACACAGACATGAGTCATTCTCCCTGACTCCGAGAGTAGATAGATAGATACCTTTATTGGCATAACAAACACAAACAAACATACACAAGGTGCAAAATACAATTTTAGGAACGTCCCCTAAAACACTAAAACTTTAAATTGGACTCTCGGGCTGTATTAATCTTAATTATATCCAACAAAAATTTGCCAAGAGCAGTCAAAGAAATCTCATCCGTCCACTGTAAAATAGAACTAAGATAGGCTTCATCGAAAAGCCAGGGCTTTTGTTGTGGGAGAGAGGCAAAAAATTTATCCCTCGCGGCCGAATGGAATGGGCAGTGGAAAAAGATATGGGGTAGCGTCTCTACAGCATTCATCGGGCAAGGACATAATCTGTCATTAAAGGGAATATTGTTGAATCGGCCCGTTAGCACCGCCGAGGGGATTGAATTACAGCGGGCCAAAGAAATCGCCCTTCTAACTTCAGGATTATACAATAGAGAAATGTAAACCGGTGGCCTGCCTACTACCAAAGGAAGATTCCAGAACAAAGGTGAGCAAGATCTATTAGCGGCTCTTAATAGGTCTTGTGAGTTGATGTCAGCCAGCCTTTGTCTAACAGTTCTTAGGGCAGCCTGGAACGGGAGAGTCCCTAGGATGTCCGGATCTAGGCCGATCTGTTTGATCTTCCTAAGCCAACCATCAGCAGGGGGGCAGCGATCTTTTTTTAGGTAATATAGTAGGCTTGTTTGAGAGGTATCGAAATACACTCTTAGCCAGTATTTACAAGTTCTGTACCAAGCAACATTCTCGACTGGGAGTTGTCCCGTCTCGAGACATAAAGCCTCATAGGGGACGCAGTTTGGCATGGCCATGATTCTTCTCAAAAAGACTGATTGAAAAATTTCTAATGATTTATGATATGCATTGATCCAGATAGGGATTCCGTAGAGGGCTTGGGAAATAGATTTGGAATTGAATATTTTGAGGGCAGCCGGAATTAGGCGGCCCCCTTTGTTATAGAAGAATCTGGAAATTGCCAATGAGGATATTTTGGCTGTCGTTTGTGCCATACAACGATGACCAGCCCAAGAGCTATTGGCTGAGAATAGTAATCCCAAGTATTTGAAGGTCCTCACCTGTTCAATTAAACGTCCATTGAAGACCCAGTTATATGTTTTTCGGGACTTAGAAAAGACTAAAATTTTCGATTTCTGATAATTTAGTTGAAGTTTATTGGTGGACAAGTAGTCCAGACATTTATTTATTAGTCTTTTTAAGCCCAGCCGAGACCGCGAAATAAGTACAGCGTCGTCGGCATATAAAAGAACCGGAATCTTACGATCTCCAAGCGTTGGAAAATGGCCATCAACAGTTAATAGTTCTGGAGCCAAGTCGTTTAAGAACAGGTTAAATAGAGTCGGGGCCAGTGGGCATCCTTGCTTGACTCCCTTGTTCGTAGGAATTTCTTCAGTAAGGAGGCCATCCCAAGAACATCTTATTCTGCATGAGGTGGCAGAGTACAATTGCCTGATGGGGTTAATCAGATTAGAAGGAATTCCGGCTCTCTCCAGCTTGGACCAGAGCAACTGCCTGTCGACGCTGTCAAAGCCGCTTTTAAATCGAGAAAGGCTACAAATAATTTTGAGTTGACTTTAATGGAGTATTTGTAAGCAAGATGGGACAGGACAGCACAGTGGTCCAAGGTGGAGTGGCCTGATCTGAACCCGATTTGTTCAATGCCTAAGATTTTGTTCTGGGTGAGCCAAATATTAAGATGAATCAAGAGATAGTTGGCATACAACTTGCCTACTATCGAAAGAAGGCTAATTGGCCTGTAGTTCTCTGGAAGACAGGGATCCCCTTTTTTGTAGATAGGGGCAACAATGGCTTGCTTCCAGGATTCCGGAAGAGTTCCACTGGCAATTGCCGTTGAGAAAAGTCCTGCCAGAATAGGGGCCCAGAAGTCAGAGTTAGATTTTAACCATTCCCCCATAATCATGTCAGGTCCGGCCGCTTTGCCAGTCTTAAGTGAGGCAATTAAGACTTTAATTTCCGATGTTGACACAGGCGGCCAATTCGGAGTGGCAAATGATTCAGAAGCCTCATCAGGCGAAAAGGCCATGTTGTCAAAAAAGAGGTTCGAGAAATGCAATTTCCAGTTATAGGCAGGGACTGCCTTGGGATCATGTCCTTTAGCTTTAAAGGACCCATTCACCAACGCCCAAAAAGAGCGAGGGTTAAAGTGAATCGTGGCCTGATAAAGTTTATCCCATAGCACTTTCTCATATTTATTCTTCTTGCATTTGGCTAGCATGTTCAGATGGAGATTCAGGGAAAAATATTCTTTAAGCGCCTGCCGAGAATTTAATTGCCTAAACTTTTTAAAACAGCTTCTAGCAGCCCTTTTAAATTGCTGGCATTCATAGTCAAACCAACTCGGGTTGCCCTGACGTGGATCAGATCGCAAGGCATTTACAGGCAGCGCTAGAGTAGAAGTAATAACCTCTATTAATTGGTTGTACAACCTTACCACTTCCGATGGAGAATTCTCCAAAAGTATGGAGGAACAAAGTGCAAGAAAGTTGGGCTCCTCCAACAGGAGAGCCAATTTTGTCTGGGTTAGCTTGTCCCACCGGAATTTGGGGGGGCAAACCTGTACCTTATCAGCCTCAGCCATTTGGTCCTGACTCACAGGAGAGCCACTCAAGCTAAGTTGGAGAGGAAGGTGGTCACTCAGTTTAAACGCATCCACTGCAAAGTCAGATACTCTAGCAAGTAGCGATGGGGACACTAGTACATAATCGATTACACTGCAACCCACCTCAGAGACAAAGGTGAATTCCTTAGCCTGTTCGAATAAGACAAGACCATTAAGCCAAAGAAGATTTTGTTGGATGCTAAAGTTGGCAAGAGAAATACCTGCAGAGTTATGTTTTTTGTCTTTAGAGGCTCTAGGCCAACTATAGTAAAATGGCAGCTCCGGCAACAATCCTCCATTCAGTGTTTTTTTGAAAATTTCAAGGCCATCGCCTACCCTGGCATTAAAATCTGCTCCTATGATAAAGTTGGCCTGGGGGTATTTAGTAGACAAATCCACTACAGCCTGTTCAAGATGCTCCCACATCTGCAAGGCAGTATGTTTATAGGAATTTGGAGGAAAATAGATGTTCATAATCAACAATGAAAGATTATTGACTAGTACAAGGACAGCCAAGGAGCTACTGTTTTTTTGGGAAGACAATACCAATACAGATTCCAAAGATCTTTTCGTCAAAATCGCAAGACCAGCAATCATACGGCCATGCTTTTCCCTACGGAAGGCTGGTAAAGTAAAGCTTTGATAGTCGGAGAGAGTTATTGTCTTGTCAGTCCAAGTCTCTTGGAGGCAGAGAATGTCATATTGCCTTAAGTAATCAAGAAATTCCGGATTATGCTGTTTCTTAGGCCAGCCCGCCACATTCCAGGACAAAAATTTCAGAGTACCCTTGTCCAGGGGGGCGTCAGCTGGAAGCAGCAACCTGCTTCCTAGTCAAGGCCGGACTGTGGAGGAGATGAAGTCCATTGGGCCAGGGTCTGGCAATTCCATAGGTGAAGTGTTTGTTGGAAGTTCATTCCCAGCATCATGTAAATGCTTCGTAGGGGTCCGCTTCTCAAAACACGGAGCCACGAGAATGGGATTGTCTTGAGTTCCGAGGATGGAAAGGTCTTTAGCCTGGGCCTCAGGTTCATCACAGGCAGGTCCTTTCTTTTCTAGGACGATAGAAGATGGAACTGGTTGAGGAAGGGGGTTATCCCTATTGTTCGCCACCACCTTGTCAGTCAAACTGACAGCTTGAAGAAAGTGGGTAGACTGTCCAGTGGGAGGGGACTGGTGAGTGGAGGTTGGTCTTAGATAATGCGCTGGTGTAGATTTGATATCTCGACAATCCGGAACAAGCAGCCGTTCAGTGGAAGATTCTGTTGGATATAAGGAAGTATTGACTTCATCTTTCTTAGGCTTCAGCTTAAAACTCAAGTGCCCACCCACCTGTTTGAAAACTCTCTGGACCTCAATATTGTAGGCGAACAATTTATTTTTCCTTCTGAAGATTCTATTGCATAAGTCCTGGGTTTTCATCTTAAGAAAGAGTCGTTTATGCCCTTTGACTGTTGGTAAATAGTAGAAATGCTCTAGATCTGATACATCAGTTCTAAGGCCCATAGGTAGAGATAACGATTTGGCAATTTTGGGCTTGTTAGACCATTGTCGAGCATCCCTGCCTGGGAACGTCAAAAGCACATCTCTGGAAGACCAGATCAGCTGGATTTTTTTGCTGTTAGCTTTGTTATCATCCGCCTTCGGAACAGCTGTCAGTCTGGCATTAGAAGACACAGAGAAACCAGCAGGATTGTCTTGGTCACATAAGTTAGCAGCCGGAAGATTGCTCTTCATCACATCGCCACCAGAGGGACATGGTCTCAGACACCCAGCCATTTTCACCCCGTGTGTTTGAATAAGGGCAATTTGCTTTTCAATTGAGCTCAGTCTTTCCAGTAGTACCAAAAAAGCACGGGCTGCAATCAAACATGAGTCACCCATCTTTTGCTCAAGAGACTGGGGAATTTCTTCCAGGGGACTTTGCGGCGATGATGGAGTGTCAGACACTGCCAAATATTCACGCAAAAAGGATAAAGAATGTTCATTCGGCCCTTTCTTCACTTTCGGAGATTGACCAGAGCCTACCCCCTCAGAAACAAGAGAAATGTTTGAAGGAGTGTCTTTAGCAGCCGATAAGCCCGTTAAGACCGGGGGGGCATTGCTTGCCTCCTGTAGAAGCGAAGAGCTCAGCAACGTTGGAGCGTGGGCAGGAGAGAGCAGCTCTTGGGACGGCTGCAGAAATGAATCAATGTGAGATTGCACAGCCAGCTCCTGACGCTGTTTTTTTCGCTTCTTGGTTGCTTTCCCTTTTTTATGGTCTTTAGAAGGACTTGATCTCCGTCTTTTGGCTCTTAAAACCGAAAGCATGTTGTTCACGGGGAGCGATAGAATAGGCAGAGATAATAAACAGCAAAAGATAATAAACAGCAAAACTTACTGCCAGGTCGCCATCTTCCTCCCCCTTCAGTCAAACAAGCGGACCTAGGATAAACGGTCGGTTTGTTTTTGTTGCTGGGTAAGGTCAACAAAGATTAACGTCCTTGGCTTCCAGGCACAGGGAGTAAAAAAGTTCTTTGAAGTGAAGTTGCAGCTTGGCAAAGTGGGTCAGAGAAATAAATAAAAACGCGGAGCTCCCACTCTGGCGTGCTCAGCTGGGACTCTCCGCCGGAAGTCCAACACAAGGGAAGACTCCGAGAGTAGTTCAAAAATGCTTTATGGTGGCTGGACAAACTTGTGCTGGACAAACTTTGCTGGCTTAGTTTATGCCGGCTTAACTCCGGTTTAGGATTGCGCT
>JAJKFI010000075.1:1148947-1164442 GCA_029204185.1 Lerista edwardsae | reverse complement strand
ACTTTGCTGGCCTAACATTGCTGGCCTAACTCCAGGTTAGGGTTGCGCCCTGAGAAATGATATATAAAGAGTTAAAATATCGAATATTTTCAGTTGCTGTGGGCCGGATAAAATCTTGTGGTGGGTCACATTTGACCCCTGGGCCATAGTTTGGAGACCCTTTCTTTAGATGTTGAACAGGGCTCTATGGGAACAATGGCACAAAATGTCCACTTTCCAAGGCCCTGTATGTTACCTTTGATGTGGCTTCTGTTCTTTCCCAATCCTATGGTACCAGGGTGGCCAAAATGGAGGACAGGCTGCCGAATTAATCCTTACTTAATCGTGAAAGTCAGCTCTGCTCCCAAGATTTCTGCACTCAGTAAGACAGGCCAGCTTCTAACAATACTGGTTTCCTCTCCCTCGATCGTTCCTCCCCCCCCCCAACATTTCCTCCATTAATTCCTGCTACTTTTGTCCTTGCGTCACTCACAATTTCCAAAACAGACCATTAGAATGGAGATGTTTGCGTTCCATGGTCAGAGAGGTGGGATGCAGTTGGGGTGGAGTGGGGGGGCACATAGGAATTCTTGTGCGCACTTTCAGGTCGAGGACAACTATAAATCTCAGTATGTCAGGGAGAAGTTCTCTGGGCAAGGCTAAGGGGAGGGATTGTCTCGGCTGCCGCAGGAGGCGACTCCAGTATAAAAGAGTCCCCAGCTAGCCCATGCCTGCACTTGTGTTGTCAGAAGCTGTGAGGTTCAGAACCTCTCTGCTGAGGCAGCCGGCTAGAAGGAGGAAGTGGGGAGTGCAGACCGGCAAGGCGGCGAGATGTCTGAGTCGCAGCAGCTGAGGCAAAGCTCCATCCCCAGTGCCAGGGAGGTCCTGCGGAACAACTACAGGAACTTGTTGCAAGTGGCAGATTACTGTGAAAGCAACTATGGGGAGGTGAGTTGCAGTCGGATACAACGGGGGCTGCCAGGTGGAGAGGCAGGCCAAGGTCGCATGGTTCGAGGTGTGCCTGGCACGTTGGAAGACGTGACTGTCTGTGGCTGTTTACGCTGCTTACGGTACAGTCTGTTGCCAATGTGGATGGGACGTGTGAACCTGGAAGGGCTAGCAGGGGGTGCTGGGGAACCCCCTCTCTCTTTATTTGGGTGGGGGTGGCCATTGCAGGAGCTCCTGGCACAACCAGCTCCCCTTGCAGTTGAAGGTTGTGCTTCACTGATGATGCAGTGAGGTTCGGGCATACCCTTGTCCCATCCCACCTAAGGAGGAGGCCTTGGAATCACAGAGGGAGCCAGAAGACCATCTACGGCAGCCCTCTGCCCAAACAGCGAGACTGCTCTGCCCCTCGGAATTCAGACCACTGGGCGTCACATAGAGAAAGCAGGCGCACCACCAAAGCTTGCTGGCATAGCAGAGAGCTCCAGATGACTCGTGCAAGTGAGCCAAGCTGCACCCAAAAACTGCAGGGAAAAAACCCATTCAAAAACAATTCAGATGTAAGCATCTTCCAGTGAATATGGTGATCAGTCAAACTTGAACAATAGCAGACTTCATCCCTCCCTTCTGCGGAGTCCCACCAAAAAAAATTATTATTGGGCACAGCTTTTTGCCTTGCTAACATCCTTTTCCTAGTTGTGATCAGTCCCAGAGCCATGACCTGCCCTGAAATAGCCACATATAACCCCCCAAGACTTTCCAAAAAGCACAAGAAAGAAAGAAACATCATCACACTGAAAAGCTATTCTGCTCTTTGAAATTGACCAATTTCAATGGTCTTTGTATTAAAGGTAGCCTGGAGATGTGGGGAGGGTCACTTTTGGTTAATAACATCGTTTAGGAATGTATTCATTTGTCTGCCTTATATCGCCTTGGAATGATTCCTAAGTTATTCACAAAGAGCTCATTGCACCCCGGGGAGATGCAGGGAGGGGGGAGAATGTTAAACATGTTGCACTACTTGGATTTGATTTCACTACATTGATTAATTTACAGTCAATCCTCTTTATATGCAACCTTGCTTATCTGCCAGGGGCAGAATTGCTGCTTTCCTCATTATCTGTGCCTCTGTCCTTGTTATCCACTATGGAGAGACCTTCCAAAGGCAGCAGGGACATTCAGAATGGCATCTGTGACCAGCACTGACCCCTTTAAAATGGCTAGCAGAAGCATCCTCTGGCCATGTTTAAGGGGTCCATGCTGGTCACAGATGCCTTTCTGAAGGTCCCTGCAGCCTCTGGAAGGTCTCTGCAGCATTCAGAGATCTTTTGGCACTTCCTGCTGCATTCTGATGGCTTCCTGAGGGTCTCGGCTAGATCCATCTGATAGCCGATAAGATACCCCATTAATTCCATAGGATCAATTATTCGTTATCTGCGAATTCGCTATCCACGAGGATTTCCAGGAATCTAACCCTAGAGGATAATGAGGATTGACTGTAGGTGAAATGGGAAAATGTATCCCCCGTTCCCATATAATTAGTATTATCTCTAAGTAATAAGATAATGTGCAGGGTAACAGCAGCAAAAGCACTACCTAATGCTAATTGCACAAACTGTTCACCAGGTTCTCGGTGTCACAATATACACAAAACAGAGCCATGCTAGAGAGAGCTTTATTTCCCTAACGGAGCATGAAGGAGGTGTTCGGTTATATACTTGGTAGCCACCAAGTGCGCATCTCAGTATATTCTGGTGAATCGCACACTTCTCAGTCTTTTTGTTCTAAACCTCTTTTAGGCACAAGACAAACGGAGAGCCCTAGAGGAAACCATGACTTTCGCCACGCAGTCCTTGGCCAGCGTGGCCTACCAGATCAGCAACCTGGCTAGCGACATCCTCAAAATGCTGGACTTTCAGGCTGCTGAAGTCCGAAAGGTGGAAGCCAATGTCTCCTGCATCACACAGGTGGGCAAAAAACCCATTGAGAACAGGAAAGGCATGGTGGACGATAGAGTTGGGGGCTTGGGCTTTAGTACAGTTGGAGCCCTGCCCTGTAGGCGGCAAATCCCTTGCTGCTCTGTCTTGCTGTATCCATGTGGTTGAATCCTGCAGGAAGCCTCTGCCTAAGAAATAGGGGAAGATGCACTTTTTGAAATCAGTTTTATTGGGGAGGGGCACAGTGGCGTCACTAGGCGGGTGCAGGGGGTGAGAAACACACCAAGTAACCCCATTGTAGGGGTGACACCAAAATGACTTGCTGTGATTGCACCGTGGTCAGCACTTCCCTTGGTTGGAGGCAGTGGACTAATTTTCCCAGCATGCCCCTCACCACACAGTGGACTTGAATAAGGAGGTGGTTGGCCTTGGGACAGGGGGCTTCCTTCCATTGAACACAGTCTGCTGGGGCAAAGAAATGCCAGGTGGTGGAGAATCGGCCAGATCTACAACTGGTTCCCTAGTTCAGCTCTTGCCTCTGCTAGGAACTTGTTAGGTGGCCTTAGGCTATGCACTCTCAGTCCCTCATCTGCAATATGGGCATATTAATACTGAATTTACAGGGACTGCATCAATATCTATAGGAGCCTTTCCGTACTCAAAAAGTGCTGTACAGATGCTCAGTGTCATCATCGAATTCTGGGGTTAAGGAACCAGAGACGATTGCAAGAAGGAGCAAAACAAGAAGCTACCTGATACTGAGCCAGAACGTCTATCCATACCTTTTTGTATCCACCAGCAGGT
This sequence comes from Lerista edwardsae, assembly GCA_029204185.1. NCBI lineage: Eukaryota > Metazoa > Chordata > Lepidosauria > Squamata > Scincidae > Lerista > Lerista edwardsae. Next base: position 1,160,777 of record JAJKFI010000075.1, on the reverse strand, counting down.
CTCCAAAATACCAGGCATGAGATGCAGCAAACTGGGATTTGAGACTTGGCTTCAATCTGCTGAGAGTACTTTGCTTGATAGGTCCCCAACCAACCTGTCCTGCAGATGGCAGGATGGGCAACTGTGAGACTGGCACGAGCAACACAGATGAATCACTGGAGAACCAGGATCTGTGCAACGTTTCCGTGTGTGCCGTCATGCTTTTTCAGGGCTTTCTTTTCATACCACTGGGTTACTGCAGGAGTGTTTCCAATAAGATAGGTTTACAGTCTAATCTTACTGAATTCAGTGGGCTTGTGTCTGGGTAAAATAACACAATGTCCAAACACCTCTAGTTATTGCTAAAGCCCCAAAGCAGACAAATTCTGAACTCTAAGCCCTGGTGAGCCAGTCAAAGGGATTTTCCACCCTTTCCATCCATACTGGAATATAGGGAGGCACACACATGATGTTCTCAGACATCAGATCTCTTTTCCTGTTGCTGGAGAGATTGGAAAGCTGCCTGATGGCTTTCCTGTTTCTCAGAGAATAATGCCCTAGGAAAAACATAATGGATCAGGAAACATCAGTGGAATGGATTAATCATCTCTGCTGTTTCACCAGTTTGGTATCACTGAATGCTTATAAAGTCCAGCTTTAGTGCAGTTTCACTTGGCTGAGAGAGATGTGATGGGAAGTTGCAAGGAGTAACAGTTTACCTTGTGCATAATTGGAGCTTCCTGATCCTGGATCCCAGAGCATGCCTTGCCAAAACAATGTGACCTCAGGCTACTGCTAACTTGTTTCAGGTTGCTGTGCAATTTGTTTCCTATAGATCAGGTAGACAGGACATATTGCAAAGAGCAACCATCACTGTCTGGCCTGTCATCACACCTTTTAGTGCAGGTATTAAGATGCAACAGCAGGGGCATAGCTAAAGAAGTGCAGGGGGGCGCAGTTGCACCGGGCAACAAGCTTTAGGGGGCAACAAGCTGAGCTTGACACTAGAGGCCAAAATTGTGAAAACCTTGGTAGGTATGAATCATGTTATATTCCGGATCATGATTGATGTGGAACTTCATGCAGAATGCAATGAAACAAACCAGAGTGTATTAGCTTCATTCTATCAAACGTTATGGCCAAAATAAAAATAAAAAACAAGAAAATGAAAATGCAACTGTGACGTCCCTTCCTGTTATGACATCACTTCCAGGGCATCATTCTGCCCTCTGCACTGGGCCAAGCTTTCATTAGCTATGCCAGTGCGCGACAGTGTTCAATTCAGCACATACTGCAGAATGTTGTGCCACAGGCAGCCTGATCCCAAACTGCTGGGCTCCTGTATGAGTGGTGATGCCAAAATGGGCATTGCTGCTTCCTGCAGCAGCCCTGGAGGCCCCTGGAGTCTCTTTGGGAAGGGGACAGTCATCCCCTTCCCTTGAGGAAAGCCGCTAGAGGTTCAGCACCACTAGCATTGGCCCAGCACCAGCAGTCCCTCCTCACCAGGTGCCGAAAACATGCTTTATGGCACATTTACGACACTGTGGCCAACTGTCAGAACCGTAAGGGGGTGGAGCCTCAGGAGCACCTGCTCCAGGCGCTGGGATAAACGGGCACAGGAATGGCTGCCCTCACGATGGAGACTATCTTCCCTCCGCAAGCGGCAGGAAGGCAGTCACCTTCGGAGGTGATCGCGTGCCCCCTCCTACAGGGAGATGCGGGGAAGACTGCCTTTGCAGAGGCAGCCTTCTCCGGGCAGTCCCGGAAGGAGGAAGTGCTGCCGATCGTGCGCCCCTCCTCCGTTGGGGGCACAAATCGGCAGGATTATGATGTCACTGTTCCAGGGCACTGGGGTAGGGCGTTACGGCTCTGCCAACAGTACACTCATATTGCCAGTGGCAAAGCCCTCAAGATCAGGCTCGCGGTCCATTTCAAAGAGGATCAGGGCATGAAACTGCTATGGTGCATAAAAAGCTGCATGTTACTTCCTAATGTAATATTGTGGCTTATTTGGAGGATTTTAAGGCAATTTCACTGTGGAAATTTGGTTCAATCAGGACAAACATGCAAAGAATCTGAAAAAAAGTTTTCTTTCTAGGCAATAGCTTTGGCATCAGGTAGGAAGGCCTCCCACATTTTATGAGGTGCTGTTTTATGAGGATTCCAAATATTTTATCATAACAGTTTTGCAGTATCTCGCCTGATCTTTCTCAAATGGTCCTACATCTTTGTGTATTGTTTGGGACATTTGTTCAAAACCTCCTCCTCAAACTTTCCCACTCTTTGATTTCAGCCATAGCTTGCTGTAATTCGTCAGATCAGTTGGCAAGCTGCAGCTTAGCTTCGGCTTTTTGTTTCCTAGAGACCTGTAATGTGTAACGTAACTTGAGAAACCCTGTTTCTGTCATCATTTCATTCAATGATCAACCACACCTTTTGCTACTCCAGAAAGGGGAATATGGTCACTGAGTAGTCAGAGGACACATAGAAGCCAGCAAAAACTTGTTCTTGTTGTAACTGATGTATTTTTTTTCTCCTCAGCTCAACAAGCTGAGACAAAGGTCTTGATAAAGCAGCGTGGCCTTCTGAATTACCTAACGTGGCAGCACTTTTAGCAAGGCAGTTGTGTTGGCCAAACGCTCTTTTTGCTCTTTTTTCTTCTGTGTGTGACAGTCTCTCCCTTCCAAAAAGAGTGCCTCTGAGCACATGCAGTATTACATCAGTAGCAAAGACTGAGGGTGCAATCCTAACCAATTTTCCAGCACTGACATAGCAGTGCTAATGGGGCATTTACTGCGTCCTGCAATTGGTGGGGGGGCAGTCATGGAGGCCTCCTAATGGTACCTGCTCCATCCCCCTCTTTTATTTTGGAAGCCATGAGGGGGAGGAGGGAGTAATGTGTTAGAGTGCCAATGCACTAACCCAGCAGTCTCTAAACTGTGGACCACTGTGCCTGGAAATAGCCTTCTCTGTGCATTCTGCGCTGCTGCCTGCTATCTTGTCAGAAAGGTGTGCCAGGCAGCTGCTTCCACCCAAAAAAAAAATTGGTGCGCAGAGCCTGCTGGGGTGATGGGCGACAAAAGATCGGCTTGAATGATAGCAGGCAGCAGCATGGAAAGGTAAGCACCATGCATGATAGGGGGAGGCTATTTCCGTGTGCTAGATCTGGCCTGTGGGCTGAGGTTTGGCATCTGCTACTTTAACCCACCACTTCCTTCCATGACATGCTGCAGGCAAAGGAAACTTCCAGAGCTATCAAAGTAGTTTATAGGACTGGGGTGGGTGACTTGTGCTTTGGTCTGGATGCCTTTAATCTGGTCTGGATGCCTTTAAGAGGGGATTGGATGGATTTCTGGAGGAAAGGTCCATCGTGGGCTATAGGTAATGATGGATTGTGCAACCTCCTTACATTGGTGGGGGGTTACTTCAGAGTGCCGGGTGCAAGGGAGTGGCAACAGGATGCAAGCATCTTGTTGTCTCATGCCTCCCTGGGGCACCTGGTGGGCCGCTGTGAGATACAGGAAGCTGGACTGGATGGGCCTTTGTCCTGATCCAGTGGGGCTCTTCTTATGTTCTTATGTTCCATACCTCCCCTTCTGCTTTATGCTCCTCTTTGTTTTCTGATCCAGGAAGAAAGGGGAATGGAATCCAGTACATTAAGTAAGGGGACAATGACAAAAGCTGGGACATCACCTCAAATGCCGGAAGGTCTTGGGCTTGCCCTGGGCTAATGCCATACAGGAAGTAGGGGAATCTGGCAGGTAGGGCCAGCCTCAAGAGTGGTGGCGCCCAATGTGGGGCATTCCCGCGCCCCCCCTCCCCGTGGGCTCCCCTACTCAGCATACAGCTGTGGTAGCAAGAAGAGTGCTTGTGGTGCTGCCTGCAAAGCTCAGCACCCAGAAATAGTTGGCAGTGACATGACGCCATCATTGCCAACTGCTTCCGGAATGCCTATTTCGGGCTGTTTGGAGACAGGGGTGGGTGAGAGCGCCCAACCCAAAGTTGCTCCACTTGCCCCGCTGACTTATAGCCCACGGAGATCCCAGCTGCAACAGCCGGCAATCTGCTTGCTGCTCACCAGCACGGGGGCCCCCAAAGCATGGGGCCCAATGTGATGACATTGGCCACATTGGCTTAAGGCCGGCCCTGCTAGCAGGGCAACCTAATTTGTACGACTTCTCTTTCCTAACCAGCTCCAGGGCTGTGACAACAGGCTTTTCACTCTACCCAGTGGCAACAGCACAAGAACTGATGGGTTGCCACAAAAAGACAGGATTTAGGTTAAATATGGGGAAGGGAGGGATTCCCTGCTATCTGAAGAGCGAAATAATTTGTGAGGTCCTTGGTTCTTTCCTGAGAGCTTAGTGTCAAAGAGGCATTAAGAGGAATCTGGCAAACGTGCTTGAGATAGGATATCCTGCTTCACTGGGGCAAAAGGTTAATCTGAGCTAGGCCTCTACCCCAGAACCAGTTCCGAACGTGGAATAGAAAGGACTGTAGTGACACGCAGCCTGAGCCTTTGGTATTAAATTGAACGCTGCCTCTGGCCCACATTGTCCACAATCCTCAAAGCAGAAAGTTGCTCTGTCGCTCTGCCATATACAGCAAAAGCGGCAACTCAGTCAGTTCAATACCAGAGGTGCCAAGAAGGACTGCATTTGGTATTGTCCCCCATGGGCTGTGACTGCCAGACCTCTGCACTATCTCATACAAAATGGTCCTGCAGAAGTCAGTGGTTTGAAGCTCATGCAGAGTCAGAGCCTGATGTCATGTGGGTCCTGGAAAGCTGGGAGCAGCCATTTTGGAACCTGCAGACCTTACTCTTGCTATATATTCATTTTGTGAGTATTAACAGTTTGAATTTTCAAGTGAGGGTTTAAAAAAATGTTTTTAGTTCAGTGTTTTTACATCATACTTTGTCCTTATCTTGCTTTCTGTCAGGTATGTTTCATGGTGTACATTTGCTGCAGTCCAGGGATGCCAATTTGCATTTCAGGAGTGTCATTTTATTATGTGACAATGACAGCACTTCCTGCTTAATGATGTCACTTCCTGCCACAACATCACTTCCTGGTTAATGACATCACTTCCGGCGGGTCCAGACACAAGTGCCATCCTAAAAAGTGGTTCCCGGTCTAAAAAGTTGGAATACCACTGCCCTATAGGGTTCTGCCCCCTCCCAATCAAGAAGTTTTTAGTGACCCAAAGTAAGAATAAAGGAAGGTAAGGGAGCCCCATGATCTGTGGATAATTGAAACAGTGGATGTGGGATCTGTGGATAATTGAAACCGTGGATACAGAACCTGTGAATATGGGGGTCCACCTGTATAATAAATGAAATAATGAATAGTTTACTAAAGGTCACAACTGTCATGGAATCTTAACACTTACTGCCTGAAGTAGGTGGCCCCACCGTCTCTTATGGGAGGGTCAGTCATTGTTGAGTGGCGCTCTGTTCGCCAATTATGTCCTCCTGACCAAGCCAAATGTCATGCTCTAGACCAGCCTGTCCTTCCTCATGATGTCTCTCTGCTGCAGGTAGTAGACATGCACAAGGAGAAAGTGGCCCGCCGAGAGATTGGGACGTTGGCAGTTTGCAAGACATTTCCGCATTACCAGAAAATAATCTCTCCAGCCCGTCTTGAACCCTTGGAGGCATATTACAGGAAACCACTGAACTTCAGCAGTCTAGATGACGTTGGGCATGGGGTCAAGGTAAGACATGAATGGATTCTCCGGCTGTCCCCACTTTTGATCCAGAACAAGATGCCAAATGAGAACCAGAGTGAACTAGATTTAGGAGCCTGTATGATTGTGATCCTTCGGGATGTGGAAGTATTCTTACCCTGTTTTCTGTAGCACTCCTATTACAAATATATTGCTATGAAGTTTGTAGAACTTCAGCTGTTTCAAGCCTCCACCAAGTTCTCAGAAGCACCACCAGCATTGCTGAACTAAAATGCCATGCAATGGTCATAGGCACCTGTTGGATAGTGCCAGTGACATCAGTGATGATGAATCATTCAGGACACTCCACCAAGCTTTGCACAATTTTAGAACTGTTTTGCAGGTTTGCACATATTCACCATACTAGATAAGTGCTCGTCTGCCCCTTTAAATGTGCGAAATGGATGCACCCCATTTTGAAATCCATTTTTGTTTTTAAACATTTAGTTTTTTAAGGAGATGCTATCCTACTATCCTCAGGGATGTGGTGGCGCTGTAGGTTAAACCGCTGCTGCTGAGCTTGCTGACCGGAAGGTTGGCAGTTCGAGACCATGCATCAGAGTGAGCTCCCATTGCTTGTCCCAGCTCCTGCCAATCTAGCAGTTCAAAAGCATGTGAAAATGCAAGTAGATAAATAGATACCACTTGGTGAGAAGGTAACGGCATTCTGTGTGCCTTGGCGTATAGTCATGCTGGCCACATGACCACGGAAAATTGTCCTCGGACAAACACTGGCTCTTCGGCTTAGAAATGGAGATGAGCACCGCCTCCTACAGTCGGTCACGACTAGACCATTCGGTTGTGGAGAAACCTTTACCTTTTCCTACTATCCAGTACCTCCTTTTGTAGAGTCATCAAACTTCTGATGTCAGACTGGGGTCAGGATAGAGGAGGAACTGTTACTGGGGCATTGCTCCTGTTGCTAAGAAAGAAATAACCTATGCAAGACATGAGTCAGTCAGGACTTTTCAGTCTTTTGGGGGTGGAGCAAGTACCACTTTCTGCAACTAGCACCACCTCCATGGATGGCTGCTGTGTGTGGGATTGGGTGGCTTACCACTCAATCATTCCTGCAGCGAGGTTGGGACTTCTCTAGTTACTTCTGCCTCCTAGTGTCTCTTCCATTCTGCATCCACCTTTCTCAATTGCACACCTTTTGAAGAGCAAAGTCTGGGGTTACTGCACAACTGCACTTTATTGCTGCCCCAGCTGCCCCCACTTCACGCCACTTGGGCAAGGCAGAGCCATACAGACATCCCCCGGTATCCGCTTAGGGTACATTTTTGCTGCTATTGCGGATACCTAAAACCATGGATAATAGTTAAATAACAAGATGTGGAGACTTCCAAGTGGAAGGGAAGGGGTCGAAGTCTCCAGATAATTCACAAGTTGGAGGACATGATCTCATGGGAGAGGGTTTACATTTCTCAGATTTTGACTTCTGAGTCAAAAAGGGGCAGTTGACATGTGTATTATTTACCTTATGACTGCACCATCAAGTGATAATTTGCCTGTGTGAATGGGCTGGTGCAGTAGTTCCCAAACTGTGATCTGTGGCTCCCTGGGGAGCTGTAGAAACCAGCCAGGGGAGCTGCAGAATCCTTGCAAAAACCCCACTGCCCTATACAATGTATAGGATTGTAGCCCTAATGGCCAATGGCCCAGTAGGTCAAGGGAGCCTCTGCCAGTCAAAAACATTTGGGACCCACTGGGCTAATGTGTAGAGAAGTGCCGTCAGTCCTGTGAAACACAGTGCTTGAAGCTGCCGTTCCCTGAATTTGCCACATGACCAGGAAATTCCTGAGCAGCCGCTGCCGCTCCTAGATAGGAAGAGGCTTGGCTTGAGATGTCAGATCTCCTTCTGAGCTACCATCAGATCAGAACTAATAAGCAGCAGAAGAAAAGGGAGAAGTTAATAACAATCGTAATAACAGTGATCTTTATTTTTATTAGGAAGATGGGGGTTTTGCATCATTTTTGCGGCAGTTCTTTAATCAGTGCATGGTTTGCTTAGGACTTAACGTGAGACGGTGATTTGGCTTGCCCAGAAGGTGTGATGATTTGTACAGAGATAGGAGATCAACCGCAGACATAGAGTCTCCAAGCACTTCCTCTGTGGAAAAGTTCTGTCTTTCAATGAACCACAGAGCAAACTTTTTCCTCCTCCTCTTCCTTTTTTTTTTTTTTTTTTTAAAAAGAACTCATAAGAGGAGAGCATGATGAGGCCCGGGAGAGCAAACGCACACACCAAGATGAGCCCATAGCAAGGCTAATTTCCTTCGCTGCCACAAGCATTGAAGAAGTGGCAGTTTAATGGGGGAAGAATCTTCCGTAGCCAAAATGAAGCTTCCAAGATGGTGATGCCCAGCTTTTTAAGATGGCTGCCCCAAGCTCTTTGCAACCCCCTGAAAATCTATTTGCAACTCCCTTGGGAGTCCCAACCTCCAGGTTGGGAACCATTGCCGTAACACATTTTCAGTGCGATAGTGGCCTTCTTGCACTACAGTGGGGCCTGTATGGCAAACTTTGGTCCAGATTGTGTCCTGACAGCTACAGAAGCAGGGTGGGAGTGTATTCTAAGCCATCTTGGAGGGGGGCTGAAAGATGGGAGTTAAGGGCGCAATCCTAACCAACATTCCAGCACCGGGGTAAGGGCAATGCAGCTCTGAGGTAAGGGAACAAACATTCCCATAGCTTGAGGAGGCCTCCATGACAGCGGCTCAACTGGCAGGATGCAGCACATGCCCCATTGACACAGCTATGTGAGGCCTGGAAAGTTGGTTAGGATTGTGCCCTAGATCTCTGAACAAGCCTGCATGTCTTGTCTCTAGTGCATGTGCCTGAACATTGAGGCACGCACTGTTTCCCACGCTGCAGCTGTGGAGGCATACTTGGAAGGGCTGATAACATCTCTCAGGTCAATGATGGGTTTCCAGTATATTTTTGGCCCAAACAACAAGCTCTCTCTTGGCTCTGAAGGCGGCAGAGGACAGGCTTGTGCAAACCGAAACACACCCAGAGTGTAGCTTTCAGCAGCATGCAGTAGTGGTGATGGGGAAAGTCTTGAGGAGCGACCTGTGGCGTGGGAATCGAGATACTGCCTGTGTTTTCCTGGTTTCCACTGGTGGATACAACATACCCTTTGAACACAATTCCCCCATATCCGCAGCTCTCAACTGCTTGCTTCCTTTCCGTAATTCTAAATCAGGCACACGGCGCATGAAAAGGTTACCACCGTAACACTGCTTGCAAGCAGAATAGCGGAGGTGTTCCGCTTTCGTGCTCCCCGCGGCGCAAGCTGTCTTTTCGGAGAAAAGGAGAATTGCGCTGTCGACTGCGGGCAGCCATCGAAGTCAATCTAAACCACAAGCGTCTGAAACTGATGAGGCAGAGATGTTTCACGCAGAGAGGAAGCTCTGTGTGAGCTTTCTGTTCCCACGCGGGCATCTGCTGTCCTAGTGGTGTTCTCACCACAACCCAGGCCACTGCCACAGCAGGAGCCTTGCAAGAATTTGCTGTCTCTTGTTGGCACGCAGCTTCAGCTCAGCAAGCAAAGTGGCTGGGGCGGGGGGGGGGGTAAAGGCATAACCTGGTTTTTTTTTTTCCCTAAAGGTGCACCTCTGTGGAAGGGAGCTTTCTAATTTGGTCCTTGTAGAGCTAGAATGGAAAGAGCTCCCCTTCATGCAGGTTCAGCGTGCCATGGCAGAAACCCAGCAGCAAACAAGCCAGAGTGCCCCAGCAGGTAGTGGATCCACCACTGTACACCCCATGGCTGCGCATGGGTGATGGTGGGATCTCTGTGGGTAGAGGTGAGAGACAACGGGTTGGTTGGTTGGTTTTTTGCGGATTTCAGTATTTTCCAAAGTTAGGCGTTAGGAAAGAAAAAAAAGCCTATTTGCAATATTGATACAGGCAAAAAAAACCACACAGCCCTCCCCCTTTCCAGCAACCCATCTTACCATATTTTCAGTATGGCTGCTCTAGGTGCTTTGTGACCCATCTGAAATTGGCTCATGACCCACTAGTGGGTACTGACCCACAGTTTGGGAATCACTGCTCTACTGCATAGAAAACTAACATACTGGGAAATGGGCGCACACCCTACTGTTCTAGTTTTAATAGTTTTTTTTTAATGTGGGGGGAATTCACAGCTGTCCACCTCACCTGCAGCCTAAAATAATACACTCAGCATTCTGGTCCTCATTCTCACTGCATGCCTGGGCGGACCCAGCCACAGTCCTCTGAGCTTTGCTATTCAAATTTAATGCCGGTCACGGGGTGGGGGAGGGGGAAGAGCACTTGCTTTCTGAGTTCTAAACAGATGGAATCACCTTAGCTGACATGTTCTCATTCAGTGACTCAAAATCAAGTTTGTTCAGCTAGAAATTGCTGATCTAGAATGTTTTGGCATGATTGATTCTGTTCATTTGATTGATTCTGGTCGCAAAAGGATGGTATCAATCAATCAATCAATCAATCAACAGTATTTATATACCGCTTTTCAACACAAAGTTCACAAAGCGGTTTACAGGCTAATAATAATAATGTTAAATGTCTCCCTGTCCCAAAAGGACTCACAAACTAAAAAATGCAGAACACTCCCAGCAACAGCCACTAGAAAAGACACTGCGCTGTGGTGAAGAGGGACAATTACTCTCCCCCTGCTAAATATAAGAGGACACCACTTGGAAAAGTACCGCTTGCCACTTAGCAGGGGTAAAGTATTATCGCCAACTATTTGTGGGAATGGTCACTGCGCTTATCTCATAGACATCCGAGTTTTGCGTAGAACATTCACCATCTGTAATATAACTCTTAAATGTCATGGTAATTTGACTCCACTGTATCAATCAATCAATCAATCAATCAATCAATCAATCAATCAAACAAACAAACAAACAAACAAACAAACAAACAAACAAACAAACAAACAGGTACTTATATACCGCTTTTCAACATGAAGTTCACAAAGCGGTTTACAGGCAAATAATAATAATAATAAAGTTAAATGGCTCCCTGTCCCAAAAGGGCTCACAATCTAAAAAAAGGCAGACCACCAGCAACAGCCGCTAGAAAGACTGCGCAGGGGTGAAGAGGGACAATTACTCTCCCCATGCTAAATATAAGAGGAACACCACTTGAAAAAGTGCCTCTTGCCCAGTTAGCAGGGATCTTTTCCCCCTTTGTATTCTGTACAGTGTGTGTGTGTGTGCGCGCGTGTGCGCGCGCGCACACAACACCAGTTAAAGACGATGTGGTTCTGTCCATGAAAGCCAGTGTAAAAGTAACTCCATTAGTGTTTGATATGACACAAGGCAGTAATACTAAGTAAAGGTTGATTGTCCCTTATCTGGACATCAAAAATCCAGACTATTCTGAAATCCAGACATTTTTCTCCAAGACTTCTTTAAAAGCTCTGTGTGAACACTAGAAAGTCGTGCTCATTCCCACATACAGGCTGTAAATTCTACTCTCTGCCCTGTGATGTGTGTTTGTACTGACATGGTTGAAAACTGTCAGAGGCCAGCAGACACCCAAATAGTGAAAAGAGCAAGAGGAAGCATTTCTCATTATTTTTATGCAAGTATTCAGAAATCCAGACAAATCTGAAATCCAGACACCTTTTTGTTCCATGCAGTCCAAACAAAGGATACTCAACCTGTATTCCTTTGAAAATGGTACAAGGTCGGCCCTTTGGAAAGAACCATCCTAAATGTTAGACACACATATTTCTCATCTCATCTCTTAGACACACGTACTCATTTTTGACACAAATCTAAACTTAATGAGATCGATTGTGCAAACCTAAACTGGAGTTAGGCCGGGATAAGCTAAGCCAGAAAAGTTTGGCCAGCACAAGGGCCACCAAAAAGTGTGTTTGGGCTGCTCTCGGAGTCAGAGAAGGTGGCTCATGTCTGTGTGCTGGCCTCTCTGACTCCAAGAGTGGTCCAAACATACTTTACGGTGTCCCTTGTGCTGGCCAAACTTTGCTGACTTAGCTTATATGCTGGCCTAACTCCAGTTTAGGATTGCGCCCTATGTCATCTTAGACACAAATCTTAGTAGTCAAATCTCTCCTCTCTCTCTCTCTCTCTCTCTCTCTCTCTCTCTCTCTCTCTCTCTC